>CM060959.1:139492213-139637213 GCA_030765055.1 Mantis religiosa | reverse complement strand
TTAGTATTATTAGTATTATCAGTATTAGTATTATTAGTATTATTAGTATTATTAGTATTATCAGTATTAGTATTATTAGTATTATCAGTATTAGTATTATTAGTATTTATTTATTTATTTAAACTAATGCTCTAGACATGTTGGAAAAATTCCATTTGTCTTCTGGCTTCCCAATATAATGTTCCGTCTGATTTTGTCCAATGTGTCTGAAGTGCAGGACATTTTCTAAGATGTTCCCAGTTCATAATGGAGTTCCCAGTGCACAGCATACAATTTGGAGTCGGCATGAGTCCCATGCGATGGAGATGTTCTGCTAGACAATTATGTTGTGTAATATTTCGAAATGCAGCAACTGTTTCATGTCGAGGTAGATCTGGTATTAGTGTTCTGTCGGTGACTAATTTCTTCCAGTTTTTATCTTTTGTTATGTCGGTAATATATTTTAACCTTTCTGCCTTGAATGATGCCTTAATGTGAAGTTTCGCTGAATGGAATGATACTGGTGTTGTCGAACAATTAAGAATTTCAGTTCCCTTTTTTGCAAGATGATCAGCTTGTTCATTTCCCATTATTCCAACATGCGATGGGATCCATTGTACAATAATTATTTTCCCAATTTCGGCAAATTTTCGTAACAGATCTTTAATTTGTACAATATTGGAGTCCAAGGAGTCTTTAACATTTGAAATTGCTTGTATAGCAGCAGTAGAATCACAAAATAGAACAGCTTTTTTAAAAGAATGGTGCCTAATGTATAGTTGAGAGAGTGCAAGGTTAATTGCTTTCAATTCCACATCAAAATTAGTCTTTAATCTGCCAGCAGAGGCATAGAGGGAGAACAGTTTACAGTAGACTCCAGCTCCAGCACAATCACTATTAGTTTGCAAAGAACCATCAGTGAAGATATGAAGCCATTCGTTTTCTGGGTAATCAGTATTTATTGTTTCTAAAGCAAGAGATTTTAAAATGGACATAGGAGTTTCGGATTTTTTCACTTGTTCCCTGAGACTTAATTTACATTCGACTTCAATATATTCAATTGGGTTTGTTGGGTATAATAATTCTTCTACTTCAGCATCTTGAGTTTCCAGCTTTCGTATAGTATCAATATGTTGGATAAATCCTTTGGTAGTTTTGAGTTTTCTTGGTTTTCGGTCATAATTTTTCCAATAATTATCTGAATATAATCTTATCAATTTTTCATACTGTATAAGAGCTAATTTATTTATTTCATGGGCAATGGGATGATTTGTATTATTAGTATTATTAGTATTATCAGTATTAGTATTATTAGTATTATTAGTATTATCAGTATTAGTATTATTAGTATTATTAGTATTATCAGTATTAGTATTATTAGTATTATTAGTATTATCAGTATTAGTATTATTAGTATCATTAGTATTATCAGTATTAGTATTAGTACTACTATTATTATTAGTATTAGTATTACTACTATTATTAGTATTAGTATTATTAGTATTAGTATTAGTATTATTAGTATTAGTATTATTAGTATTAGTATTAGTATTAGTAGTATTAGTATTAGTAGTATTAGTATTAGTAGTATTAGTATTAGTAGTATTAGTAGTATTAGTAGTATTAGTATTAGTAGTATTAGTAGTATTAAGAGTATTAGTAGTATTAGTATTAGTAGTATTAGTAGTATTAGTATTAGTAGTATTAGTAGTATTAGTATTAGTAGTATTAGTAGTATTAGTATTAGTATTAGTAGTATTAGTATTAGTAGTATTAGTATTAGTAGTATTAGTATTAGTAGTATTAGTACTAGTAGTATTAGTATTATTATTATTATTATTATTATTATTATTATTATTATTATTATTATTATTATTATTATTATTATTATTATTATTATTATTATTATTATTATTATTATTATTATTATTATTATTATTATTATTATTATTATTATTATTATTATTATTATTATTATTATTATTATTATTATTATTATTATTATTATTATTATTATTATTATTATTATTATTATTATTATTATTATTATTATTATTATTATTATTATTATTATTGTCATTATTATCATTATTATTGTCATTATTATCATTATTATTGTCATTATTATCATTATTATTGTCATTATTATTATTATTATTATCATTATTATCATTATTATTGTCATTATTATTATCTTATATACATATAAATCATTTTCCTTGTTTCCATCGTTTTTATTTTTATGTTATTTTCCTGTATATTTACACGTATACACAATACACATAAACACCATGCCCAAGGCGGGACTCGAACCCGCGACCCTCTACACAGAGGAACGCCGGAGACCTCCGCTCTAGCCACTCTGAGCACTTGCATCGAATACACGCAAATGTTCTCGTTTGTAGTGTCTGAGAACTTATTTTTGAAAACAAGTAAATGTTCTCGATTTTCTAAATAAAAGAATATTCAACTTCCCTTCTTTTCGCCGTTTTTATTTCTGTTTTGTTTGTATTTTAACGCATATACACAGCATAAATAAGCACCATACCAAAGGCGGCACTCAAACCCGCTACCCTCTACACAGCGAAACGCCAGATATATCCTCCCCAGCGACCCCAAGCACTTGCATTGAATACACGCATATCTTCTCGTTTGTAGTATCCGAGAGCTTATTTCGAATACAAGCAAGTGTTCTCGATCCGCAGCATCCGTGACATCATCCGAGAACTTGCATTCGAATACAGGAAAGTGTTCTCGATCCGCAGCATCCGTGACATCATCCGAGAACTTGCATTCGAATACAGGAAAGTGTTCTCGATCCACAGCATCCGTGACATCATCCGAGAACTTGCATTCGAATACAGGAAAGTGTTCTCAATCCGCAGCATCCGTTACATCATCCGAGAACTTGCATTCGAATACAACCAAGTGTTCTCGATCCGCAGCATCCGTGACATTATCTGAGAACTTGCATTCGAATACAGGAAAGTGTTCTCAATCCGCAGCATCCGTTACATCATCCGAGAACTTGCATTCGAATACAAGCAAGTTTTCTCGATCCGCAGCATCCGTGACATCATCTGAGAACTTGCATTCGAATACAGGAAAGTGTTGTCGATCCACAGCATCCGTGACATCATCCGAGAACTTGGATTCGAATACAAGCAAGTGTTCTCAATCCGCAGCATCCGTGACATCATCCGAGAACTTGCATTCGAATACAGGAAAGTGTTCTCGATCCGCAGCATCCATGACATCATCTGAGAACTTGCATTCGAATACAGGAAAGTGTTGTCGATCCACAGCATCCGTGACATCATCCGAGAACTTGCATTCGAATACAAGCAAGTGTTCTCGATCCGCAGCATCCGTGACATCATCCGAGAACTTGCATTCGAATACAAGCAAGTGTTCTCGATCCACAGCATCCGTGACATCATCTGACCACTTGCATTTGATTAAAGGACAGTGTTGTCGATCCACAGCATCCGTGACATCATCCGACAACTTGCATTCGAATACAGGAAAGTGTTCTCAATCCGCAGTATCCGTGACATCATCCGAGAACTTGCATTCGAATACAGGAAAGTGTTCTCAATCCGCAGTATCCGTGACATCAACCGAGAACTTGCATTCGAATACAGGAAAGTGTTCTCGATCCACAGCATCCGTGACATCATCCGAGAACTTGCATTCGAATACAGGAAAGTGTTCTCGATCCACAGTATCCGTGACATTATCCGAGAACTTGCATTCGAATACAGGAAAGTGTTCTCAATCCGCAGTATCCGTGACATCAACCGAGAACTTGCATTCGAATACAGGAAAGTGTTCTCAATCCGCAGTATCCGTGACATCAACCGAGAACTTGCATTCGAATACAGGAAAGTGTTCTCGATCCACAGCATCCGTGACATCATCCGAGAACTTGCATTCGAATACAGGAAAGTGTTCTCAATCCGCAGTATCCGTGACATCATCCGAGAACTTGCATTCGAATACAGGAAAGTGTTCTCAATCCGCAGTATCCGTGACATCAACCGAGAACTTGCATTCGAATACAGGAAAGTGTTCTCAATCCGCAGTATCCGTGACATCAACCGAGAACTTGCATTCGAATACAGGAAAGTGTTCTCGATCCACAGCATCCGTGACATTATCCGAGAACTTGCATTCGAATACAGGGAAGTGTTCTCAATCCGCAGTATCCGTGACATCATCCGAGAACTTGCATTCGAATACAGGAAAGTGTTCTCGATCCGCAGCATCCGTGACATCATCCGAGAACTTGAAATCGAATACAGGAAAGTGTTCTCGATCCGCAGCATCCGTGACATCATCCGAGAACTTCCATTCGAATACAGGAAAGTGTTCTCGATCCACAGCATCCCTGACATCATCCGAGAACTTGCATTCGAATACAGGAAAGTGTTCTCGATCCACAGTATCCGTGACATCATCCGAGAACTTGCATTCGAATACAGGAAAGTGTTCTCGATCCGCAGTATCCGTGACATCATCCGAGAACCTTCATTCGAATACAGGAAAGTGTTCTCAATCCACAGTATCCGTGACATCATCCGAGAACTTGCATTCGAATACAGGGAAGTGTTCTCGATCCACAGTATCCGTGACATCATCCGAGAACTTGCATTCGAATACAGGAAAGTGTTCTCGATCCGCAGTATCCGTGACATCATCCGAGAACTTTCATTCGAATACAGGAAAGTGTTCTCAATCCACAGTATCTGTGACATCATCCGATAACTTCCATTCGAATACAGGAAAGTGTTCTCGATCCACAGTATCCGTGACATCATCCGAGAACTTGCATTCGAATACAGGAAAGTGTTCTCGATCCACAGCATCCGTGACATCATCCGAGAACTTGCATTCGAATACAGGGAAGTGTTCTCAATTTGCAGTATCGTGACATCATCCGAGAACTTGCATTCGAATACAGGAAAGTGTTCTCAATCCGCAGTATCCGTGACATCATCCGAGAACTTGCATTCGAATACAGGAAAGTGTTGTCGATCCACAGCATCCGTGATATCATCCGAGAACTTGCATTCGAATACAGGGAAGTGTTCTCAATTTGCAGTATCGTGACATCATCCGAGAACTTGCATTCGAATACAGGAAAGTGTTCTCAATCCGCAGTATACTTGACATCATCCGAGAACTTGCATTCGAATACAAGCAAGTGTTCTCGATCCACAGCATCCGTGATATCATCCGAGAACTTGCATTCGAATACAGGGAAGTGTTCTCAATTTGCAGTATCGTGACATCATCCGAGAACTTGCATTCGAATACAGGAAAGTGTTCTCAATCCGCAGTATACGTGACATCATCCGAGAACTTGCATTCGAATACAAGCAAGTGTTCTCGATCCACAGCATCCGTGACATCATCCGAGAACCTGCATTCGAATACAGGAAAGTGTTCTCGATCCGCAGCATCCGTGACATCATCCGAGAACTTGCATTCGAATACAGGAAAGTGTTCTCGATCCGCAGTATCCGTGACATCATCCGAGAACTTGCATTCGAATACAGGAAAGTGTTCTCGATCCACAGCATCCGTGACATCATCCGAGAACTTGCATTCGAATACAGGAAAGTGTTCTCAATCCGCAGTATCCGTGACATCATCCGAGAACTTGCATTCGAATACAGGAAAGTGTTGTCGATCCACAGCATCCGTGACATCATACGAGAACTTGCATTCGAATGCAAGCCAGTGTTCTCGATCCACAGCATCCGTGACATTATCCGAGAACTTGCATTCGAATACAGGGAAGTGTTCTCAATCCGCAGTATCCGTGACATATCCGAGAACTTGCATTCGAATACAGGAAAGTGTTCTCGATCCGCAGCATCCGTGACATCATCCGAGAACTTGAAATCGAATACAGGAAAGTGTTCTCGATCCGCAGCATCCCTGACATCATCCGAGAACTTGCATTCGAATACAGGAAAGTGTTCTCGATCCACAGCATCCCTGACATCATCCGAGAACTTGCATTCGAATATAGGAAAGTGTTCT
Source organism: Mantis religiosa (assembly GCA_030765055.1). NCBI lineage: Eukaryota > Metazoa > Arthropoda > Insecta > Mantodea > Mantidae > Mantis > Mantis religiosa. The sequence continues at coordinate 139,631,183 of CM060959.1, read as the reverse complement.
CGATCCACAGTATCCGTGTCATCATCCGAGAACTTGCATTCGAATACAGGAAAGTGTTCTCGATCCGCAGTATCCCTGACATCATCCGAGAACTTTCATTCGAATACAGGAAAGTGTTCTCAATCCACAGTATCCGTGACATCATCCGAGAACTTGCATTCGAATACAGGGAAGTGTTCTCGATCCACAGTATCCGTGACATCATCCGAGAACTTGCATTCGAATACAGGAAAGTGTTCTCGATCCGCAGTATCCGTGACATCATCCGAGAACTTTCATTCGAATACAGGAAAGTGTTCTCAATCCACAGTATCCGTGACATCATCCGACAACTTGCATTCGAATATAGGAAAGTGTTCTCGATCCACAGTATCCGTGACATCATCCGAGAACTTGCATTCGAATACAGGAAAGCGTTCTCGATCCACAGTATCCGTGACATCATCCGAGAACTTGCATTCGAATACAGGAAAGTGTTGTCGATCCACAGCATCCGTGACATCATCCGAGAACTTGCATTCGAATACAGGAAAGTGTTCTCGATCCGCAGTATCCGTGACATCATCCGAGAACTTGCATTCGAATACAGGAAAGTGTTCTCAATCCGCAGCATCCGTGACATCATCCGAGAACTTGCATTCGAATACAGGAAAGTGTTCTCAATTTGCAGTATCGTGACATCATCCGAGAACTTGCATTCGAATACAGGAAAGTGTTCTCAATCCGCAGTATCCGTGACATCATCCGAGAACTTGCATTCGAATACAGGAAAGTGTTGTCGATCCACAGCATCCGTGACATCATCCGAGAACTTGCATTCGAATACAGGAAAGTGTTCTCGATCCGCAGTATCCGTGACATCATCCGAGAACTTGCATTCGAATACAGGAAAGTGTTCTCAATCCGCAGCATCCGTGACATCATCCGAGAACTTGCATTCGAATACAGGAAAGTGTTCTCAATTTGCAGTATCGTGACATCATCCGAGAACTTGCATTCGAATACAGGAAAGTGTTCTCAATCCGCAGTATCCGTGACATCATCCGAGAACTTGCATTCGAATACAGGAAAGTGTTCTCAATCCGCAGCATCCGTGACATCATCCGCGAACTTGCATTCGAATACAGGGAAGTGTTCTCAATTTGCAGTATCGTGACATCATCCGAGAACTTGCATTCGAATACAGGAAAGTGTTCTCAATCCGCAGTATCCGTGACATCATCCGAGAACTTGCATTCGAATACAGGAAAGTGTTCTCGATCCGCAGCATCCGTGACATCATCCGAGAACTTGCATTCGAATACAGGAAAGTGTTCTCGATCCGCAGCATCCGTGACATCATCCGAGAACTTTCATTTGAATACAGGAAAGTGTTCTCGATCCGCAGCATCCGTGACATCATCCGAGAACTTTCATTCGAATACAGGAAAGTGTTCTCAATCCGCAGCATCCGTGACATCATCCGAGTACTTGCATTCGAATACAGGAAAGTGTTCTCGATCCGCAGCATCCGTGACATCATCCGAGAACTTGCATTCGAATACAGGAAAGTGTTCTCGATCCCCAGTATCCGTGACATCATCCGAGAACTTGCATTCGAATACAGGAAAGTGTTCTCAATCCGCAGTATCCGTGACATCATCCGAGAACTTGCATTCGAATACAGGAAAGTGTTCTCGATCCGCAGCATCCGTGACATCATCCGAGAACTTGCATTCGAATACAGGAAAGTGTTCTCAATCCGCAGTATCCGTGACATCATCCGAGAACTTTCATTCGAATACAGGAAAGTGTTCTCAATCCGCAGTATCCGTGACAACATCCGAGAACTTGCATTCGAATACAGGAAAGTGTTCTTGATCCGCAGCATCCGTGACATCATCCGAGAACTTGCATTCGAATACAGGAAAGTGTTCTCGATCCGCAGCATCCGTGACATCATCCGAGAACTTGCATTCGAATACAGGAAAGTGTTCTCGATCCACAGCATCCGTGACATCATCCGAGAACTTGCATTCGAATACAGGAAAGTGTTCTCGATCCGCAGCATCCGTGACATCATCCGAGAACTTGCATTCGAATACAGGAAAGTGTTCTCGATCCGCAGTATCCGTGACATCATCCGAGAACTTGCATTCGAATACAGGAAAGTGTTCTCAATCCGCAGTATCCGTGACATCAACCGAGAACTTGCATTCGAATACAGGAAAGTGTTCTCAATCCACAGCATCCGTGACATCATCCGAGAACTTGCATTCGAATACAGGAAAGTGTTCTCGATCCGCAGCATCCGTGACATCATCCGAGAACTTGCATTCGAATACAGGAAAGTGTTCTCGATCCGCAGTATCCGTGACATCAACCGAGAACTTGCATTCGAATACAGGAAAGTGTTCTCAATCCGCAGTATCCGTGACATCAACCGAGAACTTGCATTCGAATACAGGAAAGTGTTCTTGATCCGCAGCATCCGTGACATCATCCGAGAACTTGCATTCGAATACAGGAAAGTGTTCTCGATCCGCAGCATCCGTGACATCATCCAAAAACTTGCATTCGAATACAGGAAAGTGTTCTCGATCCACAGCATCCGTGACATCATCCGAGAACTTGCATTCGAATACAGGAAAGTGTTCTCGATCCGCAGCATCCGTGACATCATCCGAGAACTTGCATTCGAATACAGGAAAGTGTTCTCGATCCGCAGTATCCGTGACATCATCCGAGAACTTGCATTCGAATACAGGAAAGTGTTCTCAATCCGCAGTATCCGTGACATCATCCGAGAACTTGCATTCGAATACAGGAAAGTGTTCTCGATCCACAGTATCCGTGACATCATCCGAGAACTTGCATTCGAATACAGGAAAGTGTTCTCAATCCACAGCATCCGTGACATCATCCAAGAACTTGCATTTGAATACAAGCAAGTGTTCTCGATCCGCAGCATCCGTGACATCATCTGAGAACTTGCATTCGAATACAAGCAAGTGTTCTCGATCCACAGCATCCGTGACATTATCTGAGAACTTGCATTCGAATACAGGAAAGTGTTCTCAATCCGCAGCATCCGTTACATCATCCGAGAACTTGCATTCGAATACAAGCAAGTGTTCTCGATCCGCAGCATCCGTGACATCATCTGAGAACTTGCATTCGAATACAGGAAAGTGTTGTCGATCCACAGCATCCGTGACATCATCCGAGAACTTGGATTCGAATACAAGCAAGTGTTCTCAATCCGCAGCATCCGTGACATCATCCGAGAACTTGCATTCGAATACAGGAAAGTGTTCTCAATCCACAGCATCCGTGACATCATCCAAGAACTTGCATTTGAATACAAGCAAGTGTTCTCGATCCGCAGCATCCGTGACATCATCTGAGAACTTGCATTCGAATACAACCAAGTGTTCTCGATCCGCAGCATCCGTGACATTATCTGAGAACTTGCATTCGAATACAGGAAAGTGTTCTCAATCCACAGCATCCGTGACATCATCCAAGAACTTGCATTTGAATACAAGCAAGTGTTCTCGATCCGCAGCATCCGTGACATCATCTGAGAACTTGCATTCGAATACAACCAAGTGTTCTCGATCCGCAGCATCCGTGACATTATCTGAGAACTTGCATTCGAATACAGGAAAGTGTTCTCAATCCGCAGCATCCGTTACATCATCCGAGAACTTGCATTCGAATACAGGAAAGTGTTCTCAATCCGCAGCATCCGTGACATCATCTGAGAACTTGCATTCGAATACAGGAAAGTGTTGTCGATCCACAGCATCCGTGACATCATCCGAGAACTTGGATTCGAATACAAGCAAGTGTTCTCAATCCGCAGCATCCGTGACATCATCCGAGAACTTGCATTCGAATACAGGAAAGTGTTCTCGATCCGCAGCATCCATGACATCATCTGAGAACTTGCATTCGAATACAGGAAAGTGTTGTCGATCCACAGCATCCGTGACATCATCCGAGAACTTGCATTCGAATACAAGCAAGTGTTCTCGATCCGCAGCATCCGTGACATCATCCGAGAACTTGCATTCGAATACAAGCAAGTGTTCTCGATCCACAGCATCCGTGACATCATCTGACCACTTGCATTTGATTAAAGGACAGTGTTGTCGATCCACAGCATCCGTGACATCATCCGACAACTTGCATTCGAATACAGGAAAGTGTTCTCAATCCGCAGTATCCGTGACATCATCCGAGAACTTGCATTCGAATACAGGAAAGTGTTCTCAATCCGCAGTATCCGTGACATCAACCGAGAACTTGCATTCGAATACAGGAAAGTGTTCTCGATCCACAGCATCCGTGACATCATCCGAGAACTTGCATTCGAATACAGGAAAGTGTTCTCGATCCACAGTATCCGTGACATTATCCGAGAACTTGCATTCGAATACAGGAAAGTGTTCTCAATCCGCAGTATCCGTGACATCAACCGAGAACTTGCATTCGAATACAGGAAAGTGTTCTCAATCCGCAGTATCCGTGACATCAACCGAGAACTTGCATTCGAATACAGGAAAGTGTTCTCGATCCACAGCATCCGTGACATCATCCGAGAACTTGCATTCGAATACAGGAAAGTGTTCTCAATCCGCAGTATCCGTGACATCATCCGAGAACTTGCATTCGAATACAGGAAAGTGTTCTCAATCCGCAGTATCCGTGACATCAACCGAGAACTTGCATTCGAATACAGGAAAGTGTTCTCAATCCGCAGTATCCGTGACATCAACCGAGAACTTGCATTCGAATACAGGAAAGTGTTCTCGATCCACAGCATCCGTGACATTATCCGAGAACTTGCATTCGAATACAGGAAAGTGTTCTCAATCCGCAGTATCCGTGACATCAACCGAGAACTTGCATTCGAATACAGGAAAGTGTTCTTGATCCGCAGCATCCGTGACATCATCCGAGAACTTGCATTCGAATACAGGAAAGTGTTCTCGATCCGCAGCATCCGTGACATCATCCAAAAACTTGCATTCGAATACAGGAAAGTGTTCTCGATCCACAGCATCCGTGACATCATCCGAGAACTTGCATTCGAATACAGGAAAGTGTTCTCGATCCGCAGCATCCGTGACATCATCCGAGAACTTGCATTCGAATACAGGAAAGTGTTCTCGATCCGCAGTATCCGTGACATCATCCGAGAACTTGCATTCGAATACAGGAAAGTGTTCTCAATCCGCAGTATCCGTGACATCATCCGAGAACTTGCATTCGAATACAGGAAAGTGTTCTCGATCCACAGTATCCGTGACATCATCCGAGAACTTGCATTCGAATACAGGAAAGTGTTCTCAATCCACAGCATCCGTGACATCATCCAAGAACTTGCATTTGAATACAAGCAAGTGTTCTCGATCCGCAGCATCCGTGACATCATCTGAGAACTTGCATTCGAATACAAGCAAGTGTTCTCGATCCACAGCATCCGTGACATTATCTGAGAACTTGCATTCGAATACAGGAAAGTGTTCTCAATCCGCAGCATCCGTTACATCATCCGAGAACTTGCATTCGAATACAAGCAAGTGTTCTCGATCCGCAGCATCCGTGACATCATCTGAGAACTTGCATTCGAATACAGGAAAGTGTTGTCGATCCACAGCATCCGTGACATCATCCGAGAACTTGGATTCGAATACAAGCAAGTGTTCTCAATCCGCAGCATCCGTGACATCATCCAAGAACTTGCATTTGAATACAAGCAAGTGTTCTCGATCCGCAGCATCCGTGACATCATCTGAGAACTTGCATTCGAATACAACCAAGTGTTCTCGATCCGCAGCATCCGTGACATTATCTGAGAACTTGCATTCGAATACAGCAAAGTGTTCTCAATCCGCAGCATCCGTTACATCATCCGAGAACTTGCATTCGAATACAGGAAAGTGTTCTCAATCCGCAGCATCCGTGACATCATCTGAGAACTTGCATTCGAATACAGGAAAGTGTTGTCGATCCACAGCATCCGTGACATCATCCGAGAACTTGGATTCGAATACAAGCAAGTGTTCTCAATCCGCAGCATCCGTGACATCATCCGAGAACTTGCATTCGAATACAGGAAAGTGTTCTCGATCCGCAGCATCCATGACATCATCTGAGAACTTGCATTCGAATACAGGAAAGTGTTGTCGATCCACAGCATCCGTGACATCATCCGAGAACTTGCATTCGAATACAAGCAAGTGTTCTCGATCCGCAGCATCCGTGACATCATCCGAGAACTTGCATTCGAATACAAGCAAGTGTTCTCGATCCACAGCATCCGTGACATCATCTGACCACTTGCATTTGATTAAAGGACAGTGTTGTCGATCCACAGCATCCGTGACATCATCCGACAACTTGCATTCGAATACAGGAAAGTGTTCTCAATCCGCAGTATCCGTGACATCATCCGAGAACTTGCATTCGAATACAGGAAAGTGTTCTCAATCCGCAGTATCCGTGACATCAACCGAGAACTTGCATTCGAATACAGGAAAGTGTTCTCGATCCACAGCATCCGTGACATCATCCGAGAACTTGCATTCGAATACAGGAAAGTGTTCTCGATCCACAGTATCCGTGACATTATCCGAGAACTTGCATTCGAATACAGGAAAGTGTTCTCAATCCGCAGTATCCGTGACATCAACCGAGAACTTGCATTCGAATACAGGAAAGTGTTCTCAATCCGCAGTATCCGTGACATCAACCGAGAACTTGCATTCGAATACAGGAAAGTGTTCTCGATCCACAGCATCCGTGACATCATCCGAGAACTTGCATTCGAATACAGGAAAGTGTTCTCAATCCGCAGTATCCGTGACATCATCCGAGAACTTGCATTCGAATACAGGAAAGTGTTCTCAATCCGCAGTATCCGTGACATCAACCGAGAACTTGCATTCGAATACAGGAAAGTGTTCTCAATCCGCAGTATCCGTGACATCAACCGAGAACTTGCATTCGAATACAGGAAAGTGTTCTCGATCCACAGCATCCGTGACATTATCCGAGAACTTGCATTCGAATACAGGAAAGTGTTCTCAATCCGCAGTATCCGTGACATCAACCGAGAACTTGCATTCGAATACAGGAAAGTGTTCTTGATCCGCAGCATCCGTGACATCATCCGAGAACTTGCATTCGAATACAGGAAAGTGTTCTCGATCCGCAGCATCCGTGACATCATCCAAAAACTTGCATTCGAATACAGGAAAGTGTTCTCGATCCACAGCATCCGTGACATCATCCGAGAACTTGCATTCGAATACAGGAAAGTGTTCTCGATCCGCAGCATCCGTGACATCATCCGAGAACTTGCATTCGAATACAGGAAAGTGTTCTCGATCCGCAGTATCCGTGACATCATCCGAGAACTTGCATTCGAATACAGGAAAGTGTTCTCAATCCGCAGTATCCGTGACATCATCCGAGAACTTGCATTCGAATACAGGAAAGTGTTCTCGATCCACAGTATCCGTGACATCATCCGAGAACTTGCATTCGAATACAGGAAAGTGTTCTCAATCCACAGCATCCGTGACATCATCCAAGAACTTGCATTTGAATACAAGCAAGTGTTCTCGATCCGCAGCATCCGTGACATCATCTGAGAACTTGCATTCGAATACAAGCAAGTGTTCTCGATCCACAGCATCCGTGACATTATCTGAGAACTTGCATTCGAATACAGGAAAGTGTTCTCAATCCGCAGCATCCGTTACATCATCCGAGAACTTGCATTCGAATACAAGCAAGTGTTCTCGATCCGCAGCATCCGTGACATCATCTGAGAACTTGCATTCGAATACAGGAAAGTGTTGTCGATCCACAGCATCCGTGACATCATCCGAGAACTTGGATTCGAATACAAGCAAGTGTTCTCAATCCGCAGCATCCGTGACATCATCCGAGAACTTGCATTCGAATACAGGAAAGTGTTCTCAATCCACAGCATCCGTGACATCATCCAAGAACTTGCATTTGAATACAAGCAAGTGTTCTCGATCCGCAGCATCCGTGACATCATCTGAGAACTTGCATTCGAATACAACCAAGTGTTCTCGATCCGCAGCATCCGTGACATTATCTGAGAACTTGCATTCGAATACAGGAAAGTGTTCTCAATCCACAGCATCCGTGACATCATCCAAGAACTTGCATTTGAATACAAGCAAGTGTTCTCGATCCGCAGCATCCGTGACATCATCTGAGAACTTGCATTCGAATACAACCAAGTGTTCTCGATCCGCAGCATCCGTGACATTATCTGAGAACTTGCATTCGAATACAGGAAAGTGTTCTCAATCCGCAGCATCCGTTACATCATCCGAGAACTTGCATTCGAATACAAGCAAGTGTTCTCGATCCGCAGCATCCGTGACATCATCTGAGAACTTGCATTCGAATACAGGAAAGTGTTGTCGATCCACAGCATCCGTGACATCATCCGAGAACTTGGATTCGAATACAAGCAAGTGTTCTCAATCCGCAGCATCCGTGACATCATCCGAGAACTTGCATTCGAATACAGGAAAGTGTTCTCGATCCGCAGCATCCATGACATCATCTGAGAACTTGCATTCGAATACAGGAAAGTGTTGTCGATCCACAGCATCCGTGACATCATCCGAGAACTTGCATTCGAATACAAGCAAGTGTTCTCGATCCGCAGCATCCGTGACATCATCCGAGAACTTGCATTCGAATACAAGCAAGTGTTCTCGATCCACAGCATCCGTGACATCATCTGACCACTTGCATTTGATTAAAGGACAGTGTTGTCGATCCACAGCATCCGTGACATCATCCGACAACTTGCATTCGAATACAGGAAAGTGTTCTCAATCCGCAGTATCCGTGACATCATCCGAGAACTTGCATTCGAATACAGGAAAGTGTTCTCAATCCGCAGTATCCGTGACATCAACCGAGAACTTGCATTCGAATACAGGAAAGTGTTCTCGATCCACAGCATCCGTGACATCATCCGAGAACTTGCATTCGAATACAGGAAAGTGTTCTCGATCCACAGTATCCGTGACATTGTCCGAGAACTTGCATTCGAATACAGGAAAGTGTTCTCAATCCGCAGTATCCTTGACATCAACCGAGAACTTGCATTCGAATACAGGAAAGTGTTCTCAATCCGCAGTATCCGTGACATCAACCGAGAACTTGCATTCGAATACAGGAAAGTGTTCTCGATCCACAGCATCCGTGACATCATCCGAGAACTTGCATTCGAATACAGGAAAGTGTTCTCAATCCGCAGTATCCGTGACATCATCCGAGAACTTGCATTCGAATACAGGAAAGTGTTCTCAATCCGCAGTATCCGTGACATCAACCGAGAACTTGCTTTCGAATACAGGAAAGTGTTCTCGATCCACAGCATCCGTGACATTATCCGAGAACTTGCATTCGAATACAGGGAAGTGTTCTCAATCCGCAGTATCCGTGACATCATCCGAGAACTTGCATTCGAATACAGGAAAGTGTTCTCGATCCGCAGCATCCGTGACATCATCCGAGAACTTGAAATCGAATACAGGAAAGTGTTCTCGATCCGCAGCATCCGTGACATCATCCGAGAACTTCCATTCGAATACAGGAAAGTGTTCTCGATCCACAGCATCCCTGACATCATCCGAGAACTTGCATTCGAATACAGGAAAGTGTTCTCGATCCACAGTATCCGTGACATCATCCGAGAACTTGCATTCGAATACAGGAAAGTGTTCTCGATCCGCAGTATCCGTGACATCATCCGAGAACCTTCATTCGAATACAGGAAAGTGTTCTCAATCCACAGTATCCGTGACATCATCCGAGAAGTTGCATTCGAATACAGGGAAGTGTTCTCGATCCACAGTATCCGTGACATCATCCGAGAACTTGCATTCGAATACAGGAAAGTGTTCTCGATCCTCAGTATCCGTGACATCATCCGAGAACTTTCATTCGAATACAGGAAAGTGTTCTCAATCCACAGTATCTGTGACATCATCCGATAACTTCCATTCGAATACAGGAAAGTGTTCTCGATCCACAGTATCCGTGACATCATCCGAGAACTTGCATTCGAATACAAGCAAGTGTTCTCGATCCACAGCATCCGTGATATCATCCGAGAACTTGCATTCGAATACAGGGAAGTGTTCTCAATTTGCAGTATCGTGACATCATCCGAGAACTTGCATTCGAATACAGGAAAGTGTTCTCAATCCGCAGTATACGTGACATCATCCGAGAACTTGCATTCGAATACAAGCAAGTGTTCTCGATCCACAGCATCCGTGACATCATCCGAGAACCTGCATTCGAATACAGGAAAGTGTTCTCGATCCGCAGCATCCGTGACATCATCCGAGAACTTGCATTCGAATACAGGAAAGTGTTCTCGATCCGCAGTATCCGTGACATCATCCGAGAACTTGCATTCGAATACAGGAAAGTGTTCTCGATCCACAGCATCCGTGACATCATCCGAGAACTTGCATTCGAATACAGGAAAGTGTTCTCAATCCGCAGTATCCGTGACATCATCCGAGAACTTGCATTCGAATACAGGAAAGTGTTGTCGATCCACAGCATCCGTGACATCATACGAGAACTTGCATTCGAATGCAAGCCAGTGTTCTCGATCCACAGCATCCGTGACATTATCCGAGAACTTGCATTCGAATACAGGGAAGTGTTCTCAATCCGCAGTATCCGTGACATATCCGAGAACTTGCATTCGAATACAGGAAAGTGTTCTCGATCCGCAGCATCCGTGACATCATCCGAGAACTTGAAATCGAATACAGGAAAGTGTTCTCGATCCGCAGCATCCCTGACATCATCCGAGAACTTGCATTCGAATACAGGAAAGTGTTCTCGATCCACAGCATCCCTGACATCATCCGAGAACTTGCATTCGAATATAGGAAAGTGTTCTCGATCCACAGTATCCGTGTCATCATCCGAGAACTTGCATTCGAATACAGGAAAGTGTTCTCGATCCGCAGTATCCCTGACATCATCCGAGAACTTTCATTCGAATACAGGAAAGTGTTCTCAATCCACAGTATCCGTGACATCATCCGAGAACTTGCATTCGAATACAGGGAAGTGTTCTCGATCCACAGTATCCGTGACATCATCCGAGAACTTGCATTCGAATACAGGAAAGTGTTCTCGATCCGCAGTATCCGTGACATCATCCGAGAACTTTCATTCGAATACAGGAAAGTGTTCTCAATCCACAGTATCCGTGACATCATCCGACAACTTGCATTCGAATATAGGAAAGTGTTCTCGATCCACAGTATCCGTGACATCATCCGAGAACTTGCATTCGAATACAGGAAAGCGTTCTCGATCCACAGTATCCGTGACATCATCCGAGAACTTGCATTCGAATACAGGAAAGTGTTGTCGATCCACAGCATCCGTGACATCATCCGAGAACTTGCATTCGAATACAGGAAAGTGTTCTCGATCCGCAGTATCCGTGACATCATCCGAGAACTTGCATTCGAATACAGGAAAGTGTTCTCAATCCGCAGCATCCGTGACATCATCCGAGAACTTGCATTCGAATACAGGAAAGTGTTCTCAATTTGCAGTATCGTGACATCATCCGAGAACTTGAATTCGAATACAGGAAAGTGTTCTCAATCCGCAGTATCCGTGACATCATCCGAGAACTTGCATTCGAATACAGGAAAGTGTTGTCGATCCACAGCATCCGTGACATCATCCGAGAACTTGCATTCGAATACAGGAAAGTGTTCTCGATCCGCAGTATCCGTGACATCATCCGAGAACTTGCATTCGAATACAGGAAAGTGTTCTCAATCCGCAGCATCCATGACATCATCCGAGAACTTGCATTCGAATACAGGAAAGTGTTCTCAATTTGCAGTATCGTGACATCATCCGAGAACTTGCATTCGAATACAGGAAAGTGTTCTCAATCCGCAGTATCCGTGACATCATCCGAGAACTTGCATTCGAATACAGGAAAGTGTTCTCAATCCGCAGCATCCGTGACATCATCCGCGAACTTGCATTCGAATACAGGGAAGTGTTCTCAATTTGCAGTATCGTGACATCATCCGAGAACTTGCATTCGAATACAGGAAAGTGTTCTCAATCCGCAGTATCCGTGACATCATCCGAGAACTTGCATTCGAATACAGGAAAGTGTTCTCGATCCGCAGCATCCGTGACATCATCCGAGAACTTGCATTCGAATACAGGAAAGTGTTCTCGATCCGCAGCATCCGTGACATCATCCGAGAACTTTCATTTGAATACAGGAAAGTGTTCTCGATCCGCAGCATCCGTGACATCATCCGAGAACTTTCATTCGAATACAGGAAAGTGTTCTCAATCCGCAGCATCCGTGACATCATCCGAGTACTTGCATTCGAATACAGGAAAGTGTTCTCGATCCGCAGCATCCGTGACATCATCCGAGAACTTGCATTCGAATACAGGAAAGTGTTCTCGATCCCCAGTATCCGTGACATCATCCGAGAACTTGCATTCGAATACAGGAAAGTGTTCTCAATCCGCAGTATCCGTGACATCATCCGAGAACTTGCATTCGAATACAGGAAAGTGTTCTCGATCCGCAGCATCCGTGACATCATCCGAGAACTTGCATTCGAATACAGGAAAGTGTTCTCAATCCGCAGTATCCGTGACATCATCCGAGAACTTTCATTCGAATACAGGAAAGTGTTCTCAATCCGCAGTATCCGTGACAACATCCGAGAACTTGCATTCGAATACAGGAAAGTGTTCTTGATCCGCAGCATCCGTGACATCATCCGAGAACTTGCATTCGAATACAGGAAAGTGTTCTCGATCCGCAGCATCCGTGACATCATCCGAGAACTTGCATTCGAATACAGGAAAGTGTTCTCGATCCACAGCATCCGTGACATCATCCGAGAACTTGCATTCGAATACAGGAAAGTGTTCTCGATCCGCAGCATCCGTGACATCATCCGAGAACTTGCATTCGAATACAGGAAAGTGTTCTCGATCCGCAGTATCCGTGACATCATCCGAGAACTTGCATTCGAATACAGGAAAGTGTTCTCAATCCGCAGTATCCGTGACATCAACCGAGAACTTGCATTCGAATACAGGAAAGTGTTCTCAATCCACAGCATCCGTGACATCATCCGAGAACTTGCATTCGAATACAGGAAAGTGTTCTCGATCCGCAGCATCCGTGACATCATCCGAGAACTTGCATTCGAATACAGGAAAGTGTTCTCGATCCGCAGTATCCGTGACATCAACCGAGAACTTGCATTCGAATACAGGAAAGTGTTCTCAATCCGCAGTATCCGTGACATCAACCGAGAACTTGCATTCGAATACAGGAAAGTGTTCTTGATCCGCAGCATCCGTGACATCATCCGAGAACTTGCATTCGAATACAGGAAAGTGTTCTCGATCCGCAGCATGCGTGACATCATCCAAAAACTTGCATTCGAATACAGGAAAGTGTTCTCGATCCACAGCATCCGTGACATCATCCGAGAACTTGCATTCGAATACAGGAAAGTGTTCTCGATCCGCAGCATCCGTGACATCATCCGAGAACTTGCATTCGAATACAGGAAAGTGTTCTCGATCCGCAGTATCCGTGACATCATCCGAGAACTTGCATTCGAATACAGGAAAGTGTTCTCAATCCGCAGTATCCGTGACATCATCCGAGAACTTGCATTCGAATACAGGAAAGTGTTCTCGATCCACAGTATCCGTGACATCATCCGAGAACTTGCATTCGAATACAGGAAAGTGTTCTCAATCCACAGCATCCGTGACATCATCCAAGAACTTGCATTTGAATACAAGCAAGTGTTCTCGATCCGCAGCATCCGTGACATCATCTGAGAACTTGCATTCGAATACAAGCAAGTGTTCTCGATCCACAGCATCCGTGACATCATCCGAGAACTTGCATTCGAATACAAGCAAGTGTTCTCGATCCGCAGCATCCGTGACATCATCCGAGAACTTGCATTCGAATACAAGCAAGTGTTCTCGATCCACAGCATCCGTGACATCATCCGAGAACTTTCATTCGAATACAGGAAAGTGTTCTCAATCCACAGCATCCGTGACATCATCCGAGAACTTTCATTCGAATACAGGAAAGTGTTGTCGATCCACAGCATCCGTGACATCATCTGAGAACTTGCATTCGAATACAAGCAAGCGTTCTCGATCCACAGTATCCGTGACATCATCTGAGAACTTGCATTCGAATACAGGAAAGCGTTCTCGATCCACAGTATCCGTGACATTATCTGAGAACTTGCATTCGAATACAAGCAAGTGTTCTCGATCCACAGTATCCGTGACATCATCTGAGAACTTGCATTCGAATACAGGAAAGTGTTCTCAATCCACAGCATCCGTGACATTATCTGAGAACTTGCATTCGAATACAAGCAAGTGTTCTCGATCCACAGTATCCGTGACATCATCTGAGAACTTGCATTCGAATACAAGCAAGTGTTCTCAATCCACAGCATCCGTGACATCATCTGAGAACTTGCATTCGAATACAGGAAAGTGTTCTCAATCCACAGCATCCGTGACATTATCTGAGAACTTGCATTCGAATACAAGCAAGTGTTCTCGATCCACAGTAACCGTGACATCATCCGAGAACTTGCATTCGAATACAGGAAAGTGTTCTCAATCCACAGCATCCGTGACATCATCTGAGAACTTGCATTCGAATACAGGAAAGTGTTCTCAATCCACAGCATCCGTGACATTATCTGAGAACTTGCATTCGAATACAAGCAAGTGTTCTCGATCCACAGTAACCGTGACATCATCCGAGAACTTGCATTCGAATACAAGCAAGTGTTCTCGATCCACAGCATCCGTGACATCATCTGAGAACTTGCATTCGAATACAGGAAAGTGTTCTCAATCCACAGCATCCGTGACATTATCTGAGAACTTGCATTCGAATACAAGCAAGTGTTCTCAATCCACAGTATCCGTGACATTATCTGAGAACTTGCATTCGAATACAGGAAAGCGTTCTCGATCCACAGCATCCGTGACATCATCTGAGAACTTGCATTCGAATACAAGCAAGTGTTCTCGATCCACAGTATCCGTGATATCATCTGAGAACTTGCATTCGAATACAAGCAAGTGTTCTCGATCCACAGTAACCGTGACATCATCCGAGAACTTGCATTCGAATACAGGAAAGTGTTCTCAATCCACAGCATCCGTGACATCATCCGAGAACCTTCATTCGAATACAGGAAAGTGTTGTCGATCCACAGCATCCGTGACATTATCCGAGAACTTGCATTCGAATACAGGAAAGTGTTCTCGATCCACAGCATCCGTGACATCATCTGAGAACTTGCATTCGAATACAAGCAAGTGTTCTCGATCCACAGTATCCGTGACATCATCCGAGAACTTGCATTCGAATACAGGAAAGTGTTCTCAATCCGCAGTATCCGTGACATCATACGAGAACTTGCATTCGAATACAGGAAAGTGTTGTCGATCCACAGCATCCGTGACATCATCCGAGAACTTGCATTCGAATACAGGAAAGTGTTCTCAATCCGCAGTATCCGTGACATCATCCGAGAACTTTCATTCGAATACAGGAAAGTGTTCTCAATCCACAGTATCCGTGACATCATCCGAGAACTTGCATTCGAATACAGGAAAGTGTTCTCAATCCACAGTATCCGTGACATCATCCGAGAACTTGCATTCGAATACAGGAAAGTGTTCTCAATCCACAGTATCCGTGACATCATCCGAGAACTTGCATTGGAATACAGGAAAGTGTTCTCGATCCGCAGCATCCTTGACATCATCCGAGAACTTGCATTCGAATACAGGAAAGTGTTCTCAATCCGCAGTATCCGTGACATCATCCGAGAACTTTCATTCGAATACAGGAAAGTGTTCTCGATCCGCAGCATCCGTGACATCATCCGAGAACTTGCATTCGAATACAAGCAAGTGTTCTCGATCCGCAGCATCCGTGACATCATCTGAGAACTTGCATTCGAATACAGTAAAGTGTTCTCAATCCGCAGTATCCGTGACATCATCCGAGAACTTGCATTCGAATACAGGAAAGTCTTCTCAATCCACAGCATCCGTGACATCATCCGAGAACTTGCATTCGAATACAGGAAAGTCTTCTCAATCCACAGCATCCGTGACATCATCCGAGAACTTGCATTCGAATACAGTAAAGTGTTCTCAATCCACAGCATCCGTGACATCATCCGAGAACTTGCATTCGAATACAGGAAAGTCTTCTCAATCCGCAGTATCCGTGACATCATCCGAGAACTTTCATTCGAATACAGGAAAGTGTTCTCGATCCACAGTATCCGTGACATCATCCGAGAACTTGCATTCGAATACAGGAAAGTGTTCTCGATCTGCAGCATCCGTGACATCATCCGAGAACTTGCATTCGAATACAGTAAAGTGTTCCGGATCCACAGCATCCGTGACATCATCCGAGAACTTGCATTCGAATACAGGAAAGTGTTCTCGATCCGCAGTATCCGTGACATCATCCGAGAACTTGCATTCGAATACAGGAAAGTGTTCTCCATCCGCAGTATCCGTGACATCATCCGAGAACTTGCATTCGAATACAAGCAAGTGTTCTCAATCCACAGCATCCGTGACATCATCCGAGAACTTGCATTCGAATACAAGCAAGTGTTCTCGATCCGCAGCATCCGTGACATCATCTGAGAACTTGCATTCGAATACAAGCAAGTGTTCTCGATCCACAGCATCCGTGACATCATCCGAGAACTTGCATTCGAATACAAGCAAGTGTTCTCGATCCGCAGCATCCGTGACATCATCCGAGAACTTGCATTCGAATACAAGCAAGTGTTCTCGATCCGCAGCATCCGTGACATCATCTGAGAACTTGCATTCGAATACAAGCAAGTGTTCTCGATCCGCAGCATCCGTGACATCATCCGAGAACTTGCATTCGAATACAAGCAAGTGTTCTCGATCCACAGTATCCGTGACATCATCTGAGAACTTGCATTCGAATACAAGCAAGTGTTCTCGATCCACAGCATCCGTGACATCATCTGAGAACTTGCATTCGAATACAAGCAAGTGTTCTCGATCCACAGTATCCGTGACATCATCCGAGAACTTGCATTCGAATACAGGAAAGTGTTCTCAATCCGCAGTATCCGTGACATCATACGAGAACTTGCATTCGAATACAGGAAAGTGTTCTCGATCCACAGCATCCGTGACATCATCTGAGAACTTGCATTCGAATACAAGCAAGTGTTCTCGATCCACAGTATCCGTGACATCATACGAGAACTTGCATTCGAATACAAGCAAGTGTTCTCGATCCGCAGCATCCGTGACATCATCTGAGAACTTGCATTCGAATACAAGCAAGTGTTCTCGATCCACAGTATCCGTGACATCATCCGAGAACTTGCATTCGAATACAGGAAAGTGTTGTCGATCCACAGCATCCGTGACATCATCCGAGAACTTGCATTCGAATACAAGCAAGTGTTCTCGATCCGCAGCATCCGTTGCATCATCTGAGAACTTGCATTCGAATACAGGAAAGTGTTCTCAATCCACAGTATCCATGACATCATCCGAGAACTTGCATTCGAATACAAGCAAGTGTTCTCGATCCACAGCATCCGTGACATCATCCTACATCTTGCATTCGAATACAGCAAAGTGTTCTCGATCCGCAGTATCCGTGACATCATCCGACAACTTGCATTCGAATACAGGAAAGTGTTCTCGATCCACAGTATCCGTGACATTATCTGAGAACTTGCATTCGAATACAAGCAAGTGTTCTCGATCCACAGTATCCGTGACATCATCTGAGAACTTGCATTCGAATACAGGAAAGTGTTCTCAATCCACAGCATCCGTGACATCATCTGAGAACTTGCATTCGAATACAAGCTAGTGTTCTCGATCCACAGTATCCGTGACATCATCTGAGAACTTGCATTCGAATACAAGCAAGTGTTCTCAATCCACAGCATCCGTGACATCATCTGAGAACTTGCATTCGAATACAGGAAAGTGTTCTCAATCCACAGCATCCGTGACATTATCTGAGAACTTGCATTCGAATACAAGCAAGTGTTCTCGATCCACAGTAACCGTGACATCATCCGAGAACTTGCATTCGAATACAGGAAAGTGTTCTCAATCCACAGCATCCGTGACATCATCTGAGAACTTGCATTCGAATACAGGAAAGTGTTCTCAATCCACAGCATCCGTGACATTATCTGAGAACTTGCATTCGAATACAAGCAAGTGTTCTCGATCCACAGTAACCGTGACATCATCCGAGAACTTGCATTCGAATACAAGCAAGTGTTCTCGATCCACAGCATCCGTGACATCATCTGAGAACTTGCATTCGAATACAGGAAAGTGTTCTCAATCCACAGCATCCGTGACATTATCTGAGAACTTGCATTCGAATACAAGCAAGTGTTCTCAATCCACAGTATCCGTGACATTATCTGAGAACTTGCATTCGAATACAGGAAAGCGTTCTCGATCCACAGCATCCGTGACATCATCTGAGAACTTGCATTCGAATACAAGCAAGTGTTCTCGATCCACAATATCCGTGACATCATCTGAGAACTTGCATTCGAATACAAGCAAGTGTTCTCGATCCACAGTAACCGTGACATCATCCGAGAACTTGCATTCGAATACAGGAAAGTGTTCTCAATCCACAGCATCCGTGACATCATCCGAGAACTTTCATTCGAATACAGGAAAGTGTTGTCGATCCACAGCATCCGTGACATTATCCGAGAACTTGCATTCGAATACAGGAAAGTGTTCTCGATCCACAGCATCCGTGACATCATCTGAGAACTTGCATTCGAATACAAGCAAGTGTTCTCGATCCACAGTATCCGTGACATCATCCGAGAACTTGCATTCGAATACAGGAAAGTGTTCTCAATCCGCAGTATCCGTGACATCATACGAGAACTTGCATTCGAATACAGGAAAGTGTTGTCGATCCACAGCATCCGTGACATCATCCGAGAACTCGCATTCGAATACAGGAAAGTGTTCTCAATCCGCAGTATCCGTGACATCATCCGAGAACTTTCATTCGAATACAGGAAAGTGTTCTCAATCCACAGTATCCGTGACATCATCCGAGAACTTGCATTCGAATACAGGAAAGTGTTCTCAATCCACAGTATCCGTGACATCATCCGAGAACTTGCATTCGAATACAGGAAAGTGTTCTCAATCCACAGTATCCGTGACATCATCCGAGAACTTGCATTGGAATACAGGAAAGTGTTCTCGATCCGCAGCATCCTTGACATCATCCGAGAACTTGCATTCGAATACAGGAAAGTGTTCTCAATCCGCAGTATCCGTGACATCATCCGAGAACTTTCATTCGAATACAGGAAAGTGTTCTCGATCCGCAGCATCCGTGACATCATCCGAGAACTTGCATTCGAATACAAGCAAGTGTTCTCGATCCGCAGCATCCGTGACATCATCTGAGAACTTGCATTCGAATACAGTAAAGTGTTCTCAATCCGCAGTATCCGTGACATCATCCGAGAACTTGCATTCGAATACAAGCAAGTGTTCTCGATCCACAGCATCCGTGACATCATCCGAGAACTTGCATTCGAATACAGGAAAGTCTTCTGAATCCGCAGTATCCGTGACATCATCCGAGAACTTTCATTCGAATACAGGAAAGTGTTCTCGATCCACAGTATCCGTGACATCATCCGAGAACTTGCATTCGAATACAGGAAAGTGTTCTCGATCTGCAGCATCCGTGACATCATCCGAGAACTTGCATTCGAATACAGTAAAGTGTTCCGGATCCACAGCATCCGTGACATCATCCGAGAACTTGCATTCGAATACAGGATAGTGTTCTCGATCCGCAGTATCCGTGACATCATCCGAGAACTTGCATTCGAATACAGGAAAGTGTTCTCCATCCGCAGTATCCGTGACATCATCCGAGAACTTGCATTCGAATACAAGCAAGTGTTCTCAATCCACAGCATCCGTGACATCATCCGAGAACTTGCATTCGAATACAAGCAAGTGTTCTCGATCCGCAGCATCCGTGACATCATCTGAGAACTTGCATTCGAATACAAGCAAGTGTTCTCGATCCACAGCATCCGTGACATCATCCGAGAACTTGCATTCGAATACAAGCAAGTGTTCTCGATCCGCAGCATCCGTGACATCATCCGAGAACTTGCATTCGAATACAAGCAAGTGTTCTCGATCCGCAGCATCCGTGACATCATCTGAGAACTTGCATTCGAATACAAGCAAGTGTTCTCGATCCGCAGCATCCGTGACATCATCCGAGAACTTGCATTCGAATACAAGCAAGTGTTCTCGATCCACAGTATCCGTGACATCATCTGAGAACTTGCATTCGAATACAAGCAAGTGTTCTCGATCCACAGCATCCGTGACATCATCTGAGAACTTGCATTCGAATACAAGCAAGTGTTCTCGATCCACAGTATCCGTGACATCATCCGAGAACTTGCATTCGAATACAGGAAAGTGTTCTCAATCCGCAGTATCCGTGACATCATACGAGAACTTGCATTCGAATACAGGAAAGTGTTCTCGATCCACAGCATCCGTGACATCATCTGAGAACTTGCATTCGAATACAAGCAAGTGTTCTCGATCCACAGTATCCGTGACATCATACGAGAACTTGCATTCGAATACAAGCAAGTGTTCTCGATCCGCAGCATCCGTGACATCATCTGAGAACTTGCATTCGAATACAAGCAAGTGTTCTCGATCCACAATATCCGTGACATAATCCGTGAACTTGCATTCGAATACAGGAAAGTGTTGTCGATCCACAGCATCCGTGACATCATCCGAGAACTTGCATTCGAATACAAGCAAGTGTTCTCGATCCGCAGCATCCGTTGCATCATCTGAGAACTTGCATTCGAATACAGGAAAGTGTTCTCAATCCACAGTATCCATGACATCATCCGAGAACTTGCATTCGAATACAAGCAAGTGTTCTCGATCCACAGCATCCGTGACATCATCCTACATCTTGCATTCGAATACAGGAAAGTGTTCTCGATCCGCAGTATCCGTGACATCATCCGACAACTTGCATTCGAATACAGGAAAGTGTTCTCGATCCGCAGTATCCGTGTCATCATCCGAGAACTTGCATTCGAATGCAGGCAAAAGTTCTCGTTTGTAGCAAAATCTTCTCGCAGCATGTGACATTATCCGAGAACTTGCATTCGAATACAGGAAAGTGTTCTCGATTCGCAGCATTCGTGACATCATCCGAGAACTTGCATTCGAATACAGGCAAGTGTTCTCGATTCGCAGCATGTGACGTCTCCCGAATGATTTCATCCGAGAACTCGCATTTGAATGAAAGTTTCGATTCTTCAAGGTATTGGAATACAGTGTATTCGATTCTTCAAATCATTCGATTCAGCCTATTACTACTGATGATGCGAACAATAGTTCGCAAAACATGTCCTCAATATAGGTACGTAAGTGAAGCTGATGTGTTAAAATAGGACTCATCTATAATTTAATATTGACAAGAGAGTTTCTAATCGTGTGATTTTACTAGCTTGCAAAGAAATGTCGGCTGCAAATCCCATTAACGTTGCTAGGATCTTCAACAAAAGTATGGATATATTATGGCCAGATAGTGGTAAGTACGATAATGAGCTTATTTTCCTGACCGACGTAGCTACTTACATAAAGAAAGCAGCAGAAGCACTTAGCGTCAGCTATCCGAAAACGATACATGTGACATGCGTTGTGCATGCGCTACATAGGGTGTGCGAGACTGTTCGGTCACTCTATTCCAATGTGGACAATTTGGTATCTAATGGAAAGGTGTTTGTTAAAGCCCCTAAGAGAGATGATTTCTTTAGGATTAAAGACCCCAGTGTTCTACTACCACCAACAACAGAGATGAGTTTCATTTTAACCGTATATCCCCGCATGCCTTCACATCTTTATTTGCATGATGTTATCTATCTTTCTGGCAATTATAATGAGTGCAAGTTTCCACGTGGTGTGAAAGCAATGCCTACGGCGCAGAAAGCATTAGTCAATTAGGGGAAAGGGGAATACAATGGTACGTGGAGGGATACATGTCAGACGGGCAATATTATTTGAAATAAAGATTAAAGTTGGAAACGAAAGTTAGAAAGAGCTACATAAAGGTGTCCACGTGTGCTACATTTCACTCTATACATCTAGAAGTTTCTTTATCTACGGCCACAGATCATTTTGTACCTGCACTATTCAAATTCAGCGGGAACTGCCGCACCGTGTACTCAGAAGATGCTGTGCGTTCTGTGCATTCAACATGCAAATTGAAAGATCTACGAGGCTGGTCATTCTGTTGAAACAATTTTAATCCATTTTGTTCTTCTTAGTCTCATAATGCCGTCATTATGAATTATGAATGCAAAATTCATGAAAGTATGAGGTGCATAACACAATATAGTACAAAGGCAAAAGTAAAAGGCTGCTTCAAACAGTACACAGGTGAATATTTAAAATTATGGACAGTAGTGAGTAGAAGTGCTGATTACACATACGCACAACTTCCTTATTTTCCTAATAAGGAAACCTTACAGTAATGTAATAAAAATATCTCCTAAATCCCATTAGAATTTCAAAACAATTCGCTATAAACTGAAGAAAAGGCCTTTCCCTGATCCCAGAAATCTCAGAAAATTATAAAGTCAAACCTGTCCTACTTCGTAACTTTTTCTCTATGGTTGCTTTAAGCCAATTAAATGTGTACGTCCCCCAGACAAAATGAGCGATCTCTACTTTATACAGTCTCATTTTTAAAAGAAGATACGTGAAGAGCATCTGTTTCTCCACGTGGGTAGTGCAATGTTGCCAACCAGATCCCCTTTCTTTATCCTCTCAACACTGGAAACATAAACAGGGGTTCGAGCTATCTCACCTCAACAAAAATATGCGCAGTTAATAATTATTAGCCTACTTAAAAACAGAAATAAGTTGTTCACACATTCACTGAGTTATAGGGTTCTCACATGTGTGAGCTCTTTTAAATAATTGTTTGCATTATGTAACTAATATTCCATAAATACCGTTATTGTTGCTATGCATCGTAAGTTGACATTCCCGCACAGTGTGGTAAGTATTTCTCCATAGAAGCATATACGTGTCGCACCTTCTAACATCTAGCACTTATCTTCAGTTATATTTATTAATATTTCAGCTGATATCTTAACTACTAAAATTCAAATTCATATAAATACACATAGTGCAAAAAAAAAATGTGCAACACACATGTGGTAAGCATATAATGGAATCTCGAGAATTGAAAAAAAAACCGGTGCAAGCGCCTCGTTTTTTCAAACCTTTCCTCGTTCCTTTCAATAATATCGCAACATACTATTATTAATGACTTTGTTAATTGTCATGTTCATATTAACGCCGCCGACATGCCGGAATTTTGACCCACAGGAATTCTTTTACGTGCAAGCATATCTACTGACATGGGGCTGTCGCTTTTGCATAAAAGGAATAAGCTGTTCATTGATAAGGAGCAAACTGTCGTCTTCCTGTTGGAAGAATTCTCTAAGAGAACAGACAAATTCTCTAGATTGGCTATGCAATGTTACACTCCGACCGTAAGCTGGCCTTGATTCCTCGGTCCACCTCTAATGCTACCGCCACTACGTCTTGCTTCCATAAAAACGTATTTTAATTATGTTTTAACAAAGTAAGCTAACAATACACAGCTCAACTAGGCAAACTCTATTTCCCGCATAAAACTAGCGATAACTGATCTGCGGAGTATGTGATTCACCTACTTCAGCAGTGTATCCAATCTGGCAACCTTTGATTACGTTACTATAGCAACGACCTTCCCTTCCTACCCTTCGCGTCCCTTGACTGATGACCTTCGCGTATCTTCTTTTAAAAATCAGACTGTAGATACCCTACACCACATGTTCTATTCTTGAAACCCGTTTGTAAATAGTTGAAGATAAAGTTACAAATCCCCCGATAGCAATAAGTACGTCTCAAAATTTCACTGTTTGATCTCGGGTGGTTTTAATCCTTCCAGCATGATGTGTATGGCGTCATACTAAACTATACTGCTAACGTTACATTCGAGAACAACGACGAATGAAAAAACACTGTGCATTATTAAATATAGAATAATTAAGGTTTGAACCTCTAATTTCCTACCATTCCATGAAAATAATGGGCTACATGCAGTCAGTAACAGCTGCTCAGAAATGGATGTAGCCAACAACACACCAGATACAATAATGCACGGAAATAAGCCAAAGCCTCATTTACAAACATTCTCGTTTATATGACCTGTGGGTACCGAGTACTGTACATATCCTGTATTTTAAAATTCTCAGATTAAATAAGGTATAGCAAAAATTAACCTACTGTTCAACATTGTGCATTTTTTTTTTTTTTTTTTTTTTTTTTTTTTGTAATTTACGTCCTCCAACGTTAAGTCATATCGGACAACGAATGCCCAAATGAGTCTAGCGTTCATAGAGCTTAGAGTTACCCGTCGTTCATCTTTAAGGATAAGGGAAAACCTTGAAAAAACCTTATCCAGGTAACTCACCCTAACCGACATTCTGCCTCTTCAATGTGAGGCAGAGTCGCTACCATCTACCCTACCAAGGCGGGTGACATTGTGCAGTGTAACATAAATACAATATACGAGTAAATTATTATTATAGCAGCGACTAACGTTGGAATATTCTGAAAAATATAAACTTGATGAAAGTATTAGCACTCCAACGTTACACATAAGCTTATGAATATCATGACAAAAGCGCAAAAGACGAACGACGAAACAAAGTTCGCTTCATACTCCGTTACTATCATAAAAACCGTTAGTCAAATGGTAACTTACAATCAGCTTCTCTTTTACACAACTAAAAATCTTCAAGAAGTCTCTTTAATATCCCTTTATGTCTCTTTATCAGGCAGCAAATTGTACCGCTAGTGATCTCTCTGACATATACACGGGTCCATCTCTTAGGCGGAACTGCACGCCGACTCTGAACATGACCATTCCTGTATTCGCTTTTTTTTTTTTTTTCCGTGGAGGGGAAAAACCCAGTTACAGGCGACGGCCCACGTGCGATGGCCGACAGTGTGAGGGTCCCTGTGCCCTGAGGGGGCCAGGTATACTCACTAAAAAACCCCACCACGTGTTAGTTACGTGACTTATATTATTTTGCGTGCACTTATTAACATGCTTAGTCGGGTCCCGCATAGCACCCCGGTTAGTATGTGGTATCTATTAAGCTGGCATGCGATGCATGCGAGCGCGTCTATGTTGCTTCTTGGTGGTGACCATGAAACCTGGGCACCACCAAGTGTAATTTATGCTTTACTTTAATTATATACATGTGGCTGAGGCCGGGTAGGCCTGTTGGTCAGTGTTATGTGTGGCTTAGCTATTATATATGTGTTTTTCGTATTAGTTCTACTCATGGCCCCAGTATTCTGGGTTTGTCAATAGTATGTGGCATGCAATTCGAACTATGTGTTCGGTCGTCCGTAGTTCCGGCGTGGCCGTTCGTCATTTCCTTAGTCCATGCGTTGTCGTCGGTGTGTCCTACTCCATCTGCAGTCGCCCGCTGTCTCTGCGCCTGTAGGACACTGGTGGGAGACCCTCTAACTCCCGGACCGCCTTGACTGTTGTCAAGGGCTTGGAGGGCTCTGTGCGGGCAGTGTTCTGAAAAGAGTCAGTAAGAAAAAGATTAATGAAGGGAAAGTAGGGGTGTCAGCCTAACTGTCTGTGTCAGTTGTCCCTTAATAGGTTGTTCAGGAAGTTCTGAACGTCGTCTTCGTCGTCATCATGTGTGAGTCTTCTTTCGAACAGTGATAATGGTCGTGCGTGTGTGTTTATTTCTGTAGTGTAGTTTCCGAGTCGTGAGATTAGAGGATTGTGGTGTATTTCAAGATTTTTATATGTGTCATATGCTAGTTTCTTAATGAATTCTTCTACTGTGTGCATTTTTAGTTCGCTGTGTAGTAGGTCGGCTGGTGCTGTGTAAGGTACTTTTGCTATCGTTCGTAGTATTTTGTTTTGAAATTTTTGTAATCTTAGAATATATGTTTTGGCAGCATACCCCCAGACCGGCGTTGCATATGTGAATATGGGCCTTAGGAGAGTTTTGTATAGAGTGAGCCCTAGGTTCATGTTTATGTGGGAGTTCATGTTTATGAGGGGGTAAAGCTTGCCCAATTGAGCGTTGGCTTTACCCCTGATTTGGTGAACGTGCTCTTTCCACGTCAGCCCTTGGTCCATTTTGAGTCCTAGCCAAGTGACTGTGTCCGTCCATTCTATATTTTCTCCGAATATAGAGAGTGGGGGAAGCTGGTGTTTCCCCAATCTGTGCTTAAGCTTTTTGGTGAAAATTATGGCTTGCGTTTTTCTTGGGTTTACTTTAATACGCCATTTTGTGAGCCATTCTTCTAGATTATTCAGGGCGTTTTGTAGTCTCCGGTGGATGAAGTCCAGTTTGGCTGATTGAGTCACAATTGCTGTATCATCTGCGTAGATGTACAAATCTGTGTAGTTTGTTTTTGGTATGTCGTTCATAGTGATATTAAAGATGACAGGCCCTAGGATACTTCCCTGAGGGACTCCCGCTTTGATTTGGCGGGGAGTCGATAATTGGTTGTTAACTTTCGATTGGAATTTGCGGTCGTGTAGGTAGTTCGCGATGAGCTTTATTAATATGTCGTGTATGTTCAAGGTTTTAAGCTTTTTGAGCAGTCCTGCGTGCCACACCCTGTCGAATGCGCGTTCGACATCCAGCAAGAGTGCTCCTGTTGATTTGCGGATGTTAAACCCGTGAGTTATGTGTTCTGTGGCTCTCAGTAGTTGAAGTGTTGTGGAATGTTTGGCTCTAAATCCAAATTGCTCCGGGATTGTTATATTTTGTTTGATTAGTTGGCTGTTGAGTCGCTTGAGTATGACCTTTTCGAGGAGTCTGTATTCGCCCAGAGGTCCAGAGGTAGTCCTAGTCGGGCGGGGCTTTCCCCGTCCGGGTGTCATATGCCGCAGTACCTAGCCGCTTTGCGGCTTAACCTGCGAAATGAACTAGTAGATCCATGTTCTGCTGGGGTGTTTGAATTTGTTTACTGTTTGAAATTTTGGAGAGGTTTGGAATGGGTTGCCCCTCTTTGTCGTGGGCAGCTGTACTTAATCGTTCTCCCTTTTTGGGAGACACGAATTAGTTTTTTGCCCCGTTTTGGATACGGGTTGTGTAGCGCTTGTCCTTTGGCGTAGAAGTTGTTCCCAGAGACATCTGGGGTTTTCCTTGGGTTACCCAAGGGGTCCCAGGACATCTCTCGGCAGTCTGAAGGACGGCAAGCGCCTTTGATCTCTCGGGTCATACCTTCCCAGGGAGTTCACTAAAGGGTTGGGGTGAATTTGGATTTTCTCGTACATTGATCGTGCCCTCTCGCGAATGACATCGACAATGTACGGGATCTGGGAGTGCTCATGTAGGATATGAGCCGGGAATCTCCAGCCTGTATCGTAGATGATGCGTAGTGCCTTGTTCTGCAGCGTCTGGAGTCTGACGAAAGTGGTATTAGCCACTGTTCCCCAGATCTCACAGCCGTACAGAATCATAGGCGGAATGATCGCCCGATACAGTTGGAGTTTGAGACGGATCGGCATGGTTGATCTGAAGATAGGGTATAGGCTCCGGAGTGCGACGTGCCCCAGCTGGACCTTGCCCTTGACGTGCGGAACGTAAGTTAACTTACGGTCCAGCGTCACCCCGAGATACTTCGCCGTTTGCACCCAAGGGATTCGACGGCGCCGTAAAACGAAGTTCTGCTGCAACCGGTTGGCTATGGTTTTCGCCAGGAGAATAGCAGAGCTCTTCTCCGGGTTAATTGCCATTCGCCATTTTGCGGTCCATTCGCCAATGGCCCGGAGCTGGGATTGGATTTGCCGGAAGCTGTACCGTGTATTCCTATTGACTGCGAAGATCATGAGATCGTCCGCATACTGACAGGTTTGGGTGTTGTGATGAGTTGGGATGTCGGCCATGTAAGCTGCGAAGAGCGCCGGCGACAGCACGCTGCCTTCCGGTACTCCAGCGCCAATGGGCCACTCGGTGGACAGCCTCCCCTCCATCTTTACTCGGAAGCTTCGGTTTCCGAGGAAACCGGCCACCAAGGAAATGTATGGACGGGGAATTTCATGCTCCAGGAGTTTGTAAATGAGTCCTTCATGCCAGGTAGTGGCGAATGCCTTCTCCACGTCGAGCAGCACTGCTACCGTTTTAGACCTTTCCTGGAAACCCAGGGAGGCCTTCTCGGCAACCCGCAGTAGCTGCTCTGTCGTGGAGTGGCCAGAACGGAAGCCAAACTGGTGTTCCGGGATTAGGCCCCTTTCCTCCAGATGAGGAAGGAGCCGGGAGAGGAGCAGTTTTTCGAATACCTTCGATAAAACTGGGAGAAGGCTGATTGATCGGTAACTGGAAGGAAAAACCGGATTTTTCCCCGGCTTTAAAACGCACACCACGCGCGCCTCCTTCCAGATAGCTGGAAAGTGGCGCATGTATAGGCACGCGTTATAAATCCGGGTTAAGTGAATCACGGCTCTTCGTGGAAGGTGCTTGAGCATTTCCGCTGTCACACGGTCCTGCCCAGGTGCTTTGTTGGTTCTTAGAGAGTTAAGCGTGGTCGCTAACTCTCTAGGGGTAACGATGGGAATGTGGAACTCCTCGTGGTCAGGGGGCGGAGCTTCTAGGAAGTCCTCCACCACCTGTTCCACGAGGTCAGCATGGTCATCGTCCATTGGCTCTACCCTGGGTTGGAATTGAGCCTCCAGATAATCTGCTAGCGCCTCTGCCTTTTCTTTCGACTCGTAGACGAGTCGACCTCTAGGGCTATGTAGGGGGTGCTGGTGTACGGTTTTGTCTTTCCGCAGGCTACGGACTATTCGCCATGGTTTTCTCTCCTGGAGATTGGTTTGCCTTAACATGTTTTCCCAGGCCTCTTTGCGGTGTGCTCTTAGGAGTCGTCTTGCCAGGGATTTGAATTGAAAACTGCTCATCACTTATTCCATTGCCCGCCGATTCCTCATCACGGAGCCGCACTTGTCGACTGACTCCCAAAGCTCGAAACACTAAACACTACCCTACCAGACCTTATATACCCTTTGGGCACAGCAGAAAGTTTCTACTGATAGATCCTTCTCGAATTACGTAATGGAACAATCTCAAAACGTGTGCGCAACATTATTATTCGCTTTTGGCTAACGTGGCGCCATCTAGTAGCCACACAGGAAGGTCTCTCTCTTCGACCTCACACACATTCCTGCACAGCAGACCCACGATGGCGATAACTTGACAATATTTCAAACCTTCATGCAAATTTAAAATGTTCACAATTAAACGACTCTATTCCACATAGGAAAATATCTTATATGAAATATAACAATGTAATGCATATAAATAAGGGTACGTAATTAATTTTTATTGTCTTCTTAAAAATGAATGAGAAGCTTAAAGTGCTTCCAAAGCAAAGAGGTCGGTTAAGGACCGCCACTGCTTCAAGGACACCGCATCCTCAGCTACAGGATATCTCATTTATCACGTATTATAAACGGAGCAAGAAATTTTAACGGAATTGGGAAGTTCTTGGTTCGATTTCCGTGAATCGCCTAATCTGACTTCAGGTTTTCCGCACTTGTATGTAATCGATAGGCGAATGCTAGCGTGATTTCTCATGACCATGATTTCCTTTCATTCTACTTTCTTCTCATATTTTAGGTATGCTTCTAGGTGTCATGGCGTATGGCGTACCAGACGGATGTTTGTTCAAAGAAAGAATACTTGCCGTTGGGTTGCTTGGTCATCTGACTATCGGACAGGTGGCCGAACCTGGACCTGTTAGGGATTTGTATGTGTCTGCAGCAATCCTTTTCTTCTATAAGTGGTAGCCATGATATCATGTACCCCTCCTCCACTGTATAAACTAGAATCTATCATGTATAATATATCACAATGTCAAAGACAAGGGAGGGGGAAAGAGGGTAGGTAGCAAAAGTCTTGAAAATCCGTTTATTATGAAGAAGAACTTCTTTCGTAACTTATTCGACCTATATAAACTAAACCTCTAAGTCACGTATTGCACTTCTTTCGTGACTTATTCGATCTATATAAACTAAACCTCTAAGTCACGTGTTCTACCTTCGGAAGAACGTAATTCCTGTCCTGCTGGCGAGCGAACGAGTGTCGCTCGCATTCCACAGATCTTAGGTTCCTTTTCCACTGGTCTGCCACTCTGACCATGAGGTTTTTGGTCTCCCCGGGCCATAGGAGATGCCGGCCGGAACGATTGCTTCATTTTCCATTTACTTTCTTTCGTCTGGACTAGATGGTGATAAAATGGTGGATTGTGTTCTTTGGAGAGCCTTCTTGTGCTTTTTGGGCGTGCCAATATGTTCTCTATCTGGTGCCGGTACACATCCCTCTTTCCCAGGTCTATGTTAAAGCAAAAAACGCCGTTGGGGCTCTGCTCTAACGTTTCTGCAGGCTGTTCGTGTCTATACTCCAATTTCAGCTTATAATTACACTTCTAAAATGAGCAATAACTACTTGAAGTGAAAGTGAAGTGAAATAAAATAGTAAGATTCATTACACTATTGACATTTGTTGCAGATACTGGGCGGTGACGAACATCGACTACATCCATCAGCGGACTGCACGTCGGATAGGAGTGATGATACTTGTGGTATGGCTAGTTGCGGGCCTGGTGTGCATAGCCCCCCTTCTAGGCTGGAAGGATGCTGGTTGGGAGGCTCGCGTCGTCGAGAAGCACTTGTGCCTCGTAAGTCAGGACGTGGGATATCAGGTGTTTGCTACAGCGTCATCCTTCTATCTGCCCCTCGCTGTCATCCTTATCTTATATTGGCGCATTTTCCAAACGGCGAGGAAACGGATCAGGCGCAGAGCTACCGGGACAACATCTGGGGCTGCTGGAGCGGGTACAGCAGGAGTAAGGAACCCTGCTGCTGGGGGCGTTATTGCTGGTGCTGCAGGTAAGTATAGTGTGAGAACTATACACTACATTAGGCAACCGATTCCTGCAGCTTTAAGCTTTAAACATTTGAAAGCCTGGTCCCAAAAGAGTGGATTTTGAGACGCATCACAGTGATAAATTATTCTTTATTTCGACGGTCATGTACAGGTATCACCCTATACCATCAAAGGAAGTTACATCATTAATAATATTGGTAACTATAATAACTAATGTACATATTACTTAATTAACTAACAATTGTAATTAACTAGTTAAAATTAATTAACATACTAATCTACTTATCTAAACGAATTTAGTTCATGCACATGCCAGTATTTTGAACATGTAATGAATGCAGTATAAACAAAGCTATAAAATTCAGTCATTATAAGGAATACCTGGGAATTGTATAAAATGCCGGAGGAATGATTAATTTGGGCAAGCTATGAAACTCTTATTTGATTTACACTTTTCCTAGGCACTGTATACAATGTCAGACTCTATCACGGTAATGTATATGAATGAAAACAAAAACATTTCAAAGAAGAATTAAATATTCCAGTGTAGTACACAACAATTACGGAGTTTGAGTTTAAATATGAAATACTGGTCCACTTCAAGCAAGGAAGCCGTATACTACACAATCTCCGTAATAACATAGTTTAAATTTAAACATACGAAATATAAAACATAGTACTTTTTTCTGTTTAGGTTTTGCCATGCTATAAAATCCCTAGGACATGTGTAAAATAATGTGTATTTTACCCTCCTCCTGTGCATTTTAGTAGTTCTGTACATTGCTTAGTCATTATACAGAATGTCGGTTTTCAAACTTTGCAACTAACAAATATTTTGAAACATTCTACAGAAGGTAAGGTTAAACTATCTGTCATTCGCTCATATTAGCTTGGTGAAAGTTACAATCTGGTCTCCACTTTACATCTTTATGGTAAAACATTTTGATTGTGTGTATGAATGAATTTGAGCATTAATTATACCAGAAAGTCTGAGCATATAATGAGCTCCAGCTTGATATCCTTTTCTATAGAAAAAGTCTTTATAATGATGGTCATGATTTCTTTTAATTTACCTCCTCCAACTTAAATCATATCGGACGATGAATGAAATGGGTGAAATGATGCTCAAATGTGCCGAGGGTCCATGGAGCATAGACTTACCCGAAATTCGTATTTAAGGATAAGGGAAAACCCCGGGAGCAAACCTTATCCAGGTAACTAACCCTGACCTAGATTCGAACTCGGGACCTCTTGAACGTGAGGCAGATACGCTACTATCTACGCTGCCGAGGCGGGCATGATGATGATAGCTGAAAATGTGAAACTAAATTTAAGCCTTTGAAATATGAATCATTTACGATAGCTGCCTGATCTGTAACTCCCCAAAATCTTCCTCCAAAATTGGAAACTGGAAACAAACTGGGAGTCATGCAGTTATCGGGATATCGTATATACCAACAGGAAACAATGATTTAATATTCAAAAGCATCTTTTATTTTGTGGTTAAAATTTAACTGCTTAAAATGTCGGTTCTTTAGGTACAAAAAGCTGGCGAACAAAGTATAACTTGAGGCCCTAGAATGTGTATTTGTATTTCCCAAGATTTAACACGGAAATATGTATATTGGGAATACGACAGACCATCTACTTAGTTCCTTGAATGAACTTAAATTACTAATGCTGGATGGTGTATATGGCTTATATACAACTGGCATACTGTGACTACAGGCAATTTGTTATGGCTAGCACCTCCAGGAATAAATCGAGTAAAAAAATCACTAAATGAAACAAGTCTTAGGGATAAGCCACAGAGACTCGCAGAAGTTTCTAAACGTTGCTGGCTCGAAGATCGTCCAGAGCTGTCGTTAGAGGGGGATGTATTAGTATGATCCATCAACCAAGCAAACCTCAAGTGGACAAGGGGCCCTTAACATTTTCTCCCTGACGTCAAAATTCGGAGCTAGTAACCGACAACTACGCCCAGAAATGTACAAGTGCATAATATTCATCTGACAGTCGCAGATTACGGCAGAATTAATCGACTTTCTTAAGAAAGTCACGCTAGTGACGACCACGGTATGCAAGAACGAGAAACGTTTCGACTTACACACTAACTTAGCTGAACACTGCCCTGCTGCTTCACCAGATAAGGAAAATATTTCATATTTTACCTTCAGCTTGGATAATCCGCTTGACATCAGAAGGATCATTCGCAGCTTTCACTGAGCACTGCGATGTAAAACATCGAAACAAACCTCAGTCTCCAGCACATCATCCCTAGACTTGTGAAGTTGTTCACCAGGCTCGCTTCAATAGGCAACAGCCCAAAACATTTCTCACACTTCGGAGGAAAAGATAAGTGGTATCACCACCATTTATTGCATTCGGGCAGATAACGAAACCTCCGGGTTCCCTAGATGACATTTCAGTTTGTGATTTAACAGCTTTAGCAACTTTTGCAACAACAACCTATATCTCCCGCTTGCTATCATCTGGGGTAAAAGCGCCAACATAAAAGTAATAACTTATTACAGCATAAAAATACTGTAGAGATAACATAACCAAGAAATAAACCTTATGGTTTAATTTACCAAATACAAAAAATGCATATAGATTTTGTTATATTGGGACGCTCTCTTTTTCAGGCACAACAGGCGGTTTAGCGGCGGCAGTGGTAACGGTTATAGGTCGTCCACTGCCAACCATATCAGAGACCACGACGGCCTTTACCACCGTGTCGTCCACGAACACCAGTCCTGAGAAAGGTTCCTTCGCTAACGGCCTGGAACCCGACGCCCCAACAGTCACGGACTGCAATATCAGCACCAGCTATCAACAGGTACGCAAACAACTCCACTCATGGTACACTATTCAATGCAGCATATCTAGCCGCACCTTATACTTTTGTTTTGTGCTATCTGTGGCTTGCAGATATCGTAAAACTATCACGGCTAGTTCCTAATAGGAAAAGTTTAACATATATGTCTGGGTTAAATCTCTAGAGGACACAAATAGTAATACGCCAACCTTTAAAATAATGAGAATTAAACACAGGGACAAATGACAGTATGAATGATGTTTACTATAGCGAGGCTATGCTATATACAGACTCAGCTGCCCCAAAATAAGAGATGTTTAATGAAATCGAGCAATTAGGGATTGTATTTCTGCCTGCACCTGCTAGCTCTGCTATTGGAATCTCACGGACCAACCTACGCGTAGCTTTCCAACCATTGAACAAATTCCTTTTACTCTCGCCACATTTCTTTAACTGAAATTTGTACTTTGAAATCTTATCCCTCCAATACTAGTCCATATACCTAACTTAAATGGTTTGAGCATCCTTTCAAATTAATCTAAATCTCCGTTCTAAACCAACAAAATTATGAGTGCCGATTATCACCTGAAATTATTAAAATAATTTATGAATCTCCTCTAAGAATAGCAGACAAATAAATATTTAAGTAAAGAAATAATGATACTAATCACATTCATATTATTTTCTCTTCGCTTCATTGCAAACTATAGCCAGCTGCTTTATACAATTGGAATTAATCTCACAATACACACGTAATGACTTATATTGCAAAATCCCTCCATAACTACGATGTAAACAAATGAGTCCTAACAGTTGAAAACAAATTGATTGCTTACATTAGTTTTTTCCACTACCACTTACATAGACCACTTTTAAGTTGGTTCTTCCTTCACCTAATTCACCTTAAATAAGGTAACCTTTAGTTATGAACTTTCACTGTATATTGGTTAAGTAGGAACACTTCTAAAATTAGCTCAATATCCAGTAATATTTCTTACCTAAGTTTCTTTCTTGCACTCACTCTTAAGTCTTCCCCCTCTTTCAAATGCAAATATACTAAAACCATTAACTTCCTAAGTGAAACAAAGAGCTAAAATATGTTTTATTTTTCCGTTGAAAAATAAACATATGTTGGTCTCCTGCTTAAACAAACAAATGCATGAAATAATGAAATATTTGACATACAAATGTAACAATAATATTATTAGTAAAAACGTGTACTTTTAAAAAATTATATCTGCTGCATATTGTTCAGTGCTTGATTAAACAAGATCAATGGTAGGTAGAAACACTGTAGCTTAAAAACACCGTACTCATTTCCATCTTACCGTGTGTTAAACACGGGGAAATAACAACTGCCTATTCAAAATAATTTCGTACACTTAAAATTTTAGTATGGTAAGTCACAGAAAATGGTTTAGCAATAGACTATAAAACGTGTAAAATTACATTTCTAAAAAAATAATTCATTAACAAGAAAATGTCGACATCTCAATTTCTTTCGTTGTTAAGAAGTAATATTGTAAAAAAGTTATTCTAACCTAGGAACTTTAAAAAAAAGACTAAAACTGTTTTATGATCAATGTAATATCATATATGCAGTACATACGGAGCGAATTGTACAGGCTGTTTCAGAAATACCTTTACATACATCGGGTATGGGTTCCTTACACCAAAAGAAGGAAAAAGTTCATATGAACATATGTCCCATATTCCTGTCACAATGAAAGTGCGCGTTCAACGGTCCAACCTCAAAGCTTCATTCCTATATCCACTCATTCAAGGCTTTGACCTATTTTACTGCATACGGTAGATGGCGAAGTGTTGCCATGGAGACTTGTTTACGTTTGTAATTTGTTATCAGTCTGTCTTCAACTTTTCAATTGTGTACATGTAGTGAGTTAACTGCACGTGATTCGTTCCACCATAGCTGGATATTCATTTCGTGAACAGGCAGACATGATTTTTATGTATGGTCGCGCGAATGGTACTGGACACGAGGCTACACGGCTCTATCACAGAGAGTTTCCAGACCGAAAGCAACAAAGTCATCCAACCTTTCGTCGCGGTTTATCGTTGCCTTGCTGAAACAGGAACCGTTGCACCACGGACTATTGATCGAGGAAGACCAAGAGTTATTTGTACGCCGGAACGCGAAGAACAGATGTTAAAGTGTGTCGAAGAAGATTCAGGTATCAGTACAAGACAATTGGCTATGGCATCTGGTACATCACACGTGACAGCATAGAGAATACTTCACAAGCAGCTCCTGTATCTATATCATATTCAACGTGTGCAGGGCCTTTCGCCTGCTGATTATGCACCACGGGGTGACTTTTGCAGATTGTTTGTAGCACAAACAGCCAATCCATTGTTTGTCTCGTTAGTTTTGTTCACAGGCAACGTTTCGGAGAGATGGAATTTCCACAACGTACACGTTTGAGCAGATCGTACTCCTCATGCTGTACTTCAGGCACAAAGTTTAAACTGAATGTGTGGGCTGGCATTGTAGGTGACTGTCTGGTAGGTCCATACGTTTTACCAGCACGTCTTACTGGTGCTGTCTACAGGGACTTTATCCAGCACACTGTTCCCGACGTACCTCAGGAAGTTGTGTCCCTGCAAATAAGAAAAAACATGCGACTTATGCATGATGGGGCTCTGGCATATTTTAGTCCCATTGTTCGAGATGCACTGACTGGTATCTACCATGACCGATGGATAGGCAGAGGAGGGCCAGTTTCATGGCCTGCACGTTCTCCCAGCTTTCATCCTGTGGATTTTTACCTCTGGGGGCATCCTAAATCATTAATTTATGGAGCTGCCATCCCGTATGAAGAAACGCTTCATCGACGTGTCATGGAAGCCTGCAAAACCATTCGCCACCATCCCGGAGGTTTTGAAAGGGTGCGACATTCCATGATTCGACGATTACTGGCAGGCATAAAAGCAAGAGGACATTTCGAGAATTTATTACGAGTTTTGTGTGTTATAAGTGCACCATGGTGTTGAAAACCTAACGAGAAAACAAAGGATTATGGGACATGTTCATATGAACTTTTTCCATTATTTTGGTGTGAGGAACCCATACCTGAAGTATGTAAAAGTATTTCTGAAACATTAAGTATTGACTAAAACAATCTTTCGAGTTATACATCATCAAAGATGATGTATAGAAAGAATTATGCATTTCATTTTATGTATTTCATCAAAGAAAGATACAGAGAGAAAGAAAGAAGGAACGAAAGAAAGAAGGAAAGAAGGAAAGGAAGAAAGAAATAAAAAATGAAAGGAGGAAAGAAAGAAAGCAAGAAAGAAAGAAGGAAAAAAGAGGGAAAGAAAGAAAGAAAGAAAGAAAGAGAGACGGAAAGAAAGAAAGAAAGAAAAAACAGAAAGAAAGAAGGAAAGAAGGAAGGAAAAAAGGAAGGAAGGAAAGAAGGAAAGAACGAAAGAAAGAAAGAAAGAAGGAAAGAAGGAAAGAACGAAAGAACGAAAGAAAGAAAGAAAGAAAGAAAGAAAGAAGGAAGGACGGACGGAAGGAAGGAAGGAAATAAAGAAAGAAAGAAAGAAGGAAGGAAGGAAGAAAGGAAGGAAGGAAGGCAGGAAGGCAAGAAGGCAGGAAGGCAGGAAGGCAGGAAGGCAGGAAGGCAGGAAGGCAGGAAGGCAGGAAGGCAGGAAGGCAGGAAGGCAGGAAGGCAGGAAGGCAGGAAGGCAGGAAGGCAGGAAGGCAGGAAGGCAGGAAGGCAGGAAGGCAGGAAGGCAGGAAGGCAGGAAGGCAGGAAGGCAGGAAGGCAGGAAGGCAGGAAGGCAGGACGGCAGGACGGCAGGCAAATCCTAGTTTAAACCTAAATAGAAATGGAAATATGAGCGCTATAAGTTAAAAAGCCACAAAATATTTGAGGAAACATACACTTTTCTAAGAAAAGGTGAAGCACATGAGGAAGCACGATTAAACTGATTGTCTAGCATCTACTGAAACGATTAAAGTATAATGTTGACTCATAGCAAATTTAAACAATATATTTCAAATAGTTATAATTTGGATGTTGTAATTACTAAAACGATTAATCATTTTAAAATGTTAATTAATAGAATAGCTATGATTAATTAATATAATTAATTAAAATAATTAGCTAAAACATAGAGATTTTTGAAAACACTGCAAGATGATGGAAACAGTTTATACTACATGAGAAAGGAGTCGCTTCTTGTTAAAAGTGACTTTATTTACTTGAAAAATTAGCCTATGGATTCAAACGTGAAAACAAATTTAAACTGTCAAATAATATTATTATTCAATTTAGCCAGTAAAGAGAACAAGTAGAGCATCAGCAGAATTAACTTCATGGGAGTTGGGGTCTTCCATTCCGCTTAGCTCGACGAGTATATCCCCGCAACAGAATGTCGTTCAGCTGAACACAGTGCACCAGCTGGATAAATTGTGCATGCCTTAAAAAGCAAAACGTAGCTTATTCCACCAAACCCTGGCTTTGAGCACGCTGTGCACCTAACTGGAAGACTATTCCTACAAAGGAGAACAACTTGTGGGTACAAAACGTCCTTGTGCAGTTGCTTTGCACTTTCCAGGACGAATTATACTATTTGTATTTAAGTACTCCTTTTTTGCCAATATACCTCTAAAAGTAACTTTTTATTATAATTTTCAATAACTTATGTTTATTCAAATATAACTTTTCTTCCATTTTCAGCATGGTCAACTATTAAACACATATTTTACATCTTCCTTCCAATAGTATAACTTTTTTTTATCTATAAAGCTTACTTCAGCTATATAACTTGTATTTATACATAAATTTTCAGTTTAGTTAATCTTGGTTTGTTTATAATATTAAGTCCTGAACCAATGACTCCAACAATAGCCACTTAACTATTCTTTGCTCGGGGGTTGCAAGAGACTGCTCATGGTAGGAATACAACGTCTCAGGAAATAGAATCCGTAAGGAACCGGATCAGCATGTACTAGGCACGACAACCAGTTATGGCGGTTATTTCAGGACTTTTAAATTTTAATAATTTATTTTGAATCGCCTTGGAAAAAGTAATGTGTACAAAATAGGAAATATGAAATTGGGTAGGCCACGGAATGATACAACGCAAGTTAAATGTTACATAATATTGTTGCTATTGGTAATTACAATAATGTAATAATGAATGTGGTGGCGTGAACCAATAAAAGAAAAGTAATTTAGTTGTTCTAGAAACATTGCGTGCAGAGAACCCAGAATAATGAGATAGCTTGGCGTCACTTTTGCAAACGACCGTCCTGATAATAAAACGTGTTTTTGCAGAAAACGTATAGTAGTGAATATATTTGTGTTGTACTAGTGGCGTGTGCCAGAAATATAAAGTTCATCGATGCAACAAAAATTGTTTGTGAAACGACAGCATCTACGTTATTTAAAATTGTAGCAGAATTTACTAATTTTTTGTGGAATAAATTCCACAATATTAAAAAGAGAAGAACTGTTGTTTATTTTCCAACAATTGCAGTAACAAATACCTTTATTCCGAGACTGTGACCAGAGATGAGACTCATTGCTCCAGAGGTCCAACGCATGTGCAATATTTCTACCAGATCATCACCGAAGGTTTATAAACTAATCAGCATCAGTCATCACGCCTTTGCGTTTTTCTGTTGCACATTAACAAAGATCAGGTCTGAATTCCATTAACATAGTGGGGCCCAACAGCAATATGGATCACTCTGTACACCATTCTTGCCACCGCCAGCAATAGGAATATGTCGGAATGACTGCGATAGCCTTGAAACTAAGATGATAGAGGCTGAATTTAGAACTCGCACTTTTACTTGCAAATATAGATGAATAATTGACCCAGAAATTTGTACAGATTTAGATCACCTTCATACCATTTTTCGATGTTCTTTCTTCGAACAATTTCCATGCCTTATGTATATAAACACAATGCCCTTTCTATATTGCCATCGATCGCTAGAAATGTGGAAGTCCCTCTTCCACACTTCCATATAACTTCGGGGAATATCCCTTTGCACTTCATTAGCTCTAGGTGTTCTGTATTAACCTTAGTGACCTTGAAATCATAAGGGCTTAGCATATAACTTATTCAAAAACTTATAGCTGTTGAAGAACCTGAATTAAATGCCCTTGTATTATTAATTCAGTAATACATAAAGCTCAAATGGCTGGCACATGACATTGGTCTATTTTAAAAGGTATGTGGCTAATCACATAACAGAATTGCTTAATGACTGAAAGAGGACTGAAATAAATTCCACAATTTTCTATTTAAATTCCAAGTATTGTGAACCGATGCATTATTCGGTCCAGTGACACGGCAATAGACCTTCGCCCTAAAGTAATTTATGGCAAAATCTCTCTTGAATATGCACACAGTGATCAGCATTTTTGCAGTGCAATTCGTTCTATGGAAGCACAAGCACTGTATGTATATTACCGAAATCTGTCTGCCATAACTTAATCAGCTATCTGCTTGAGGAACATTGAGTACACTGCCAACCTTAAAGAGCTTGGCATCCCCTCATAATTGAAGGATTTTATCAGAAACTCCTGTAGGTATGAAGCAGATACATTCTGTTTCTGTTTTGCCACGGTAGCTTCATAATGGTCATAATAACCAAGCGCCATAATAACCCAACTCACATAGCAAACTTCGACATTCTGTTTCTGTTTTGCCACGGTGGCTTCATAATGGCCATAATAACCCAACTCACATAGCAAACTTCGACAAACCATTAGAAGTAAAACACTGGCGACATCCTACCGAAGTGGCAACGATTCAGGAGGTGATCAGAGATACCATATATAGAATGGAAGCGTACACAGATGGAAGTAACATGGAGGAGAAAGTTGGCGCAGCAGGAATTATATTTGCAAATGGATTTATGACACACCAGTTAAAATTCAAATTGCATAGCCACTGCACTAATAATCAAGCCAAACAACTTGCTATTTTAAAAGTACTAGACAAATTAGAAGAACTTTATTATGCCAGTTCAATAGATAGGAACAGAACCGTTGCAATATACACTGACAGCATAATTACTATAGATCTACTGAGAAACAACTGGAAAATAAATTGACTAATAGAATCTATCAAAGACAGTCAAACTTCTTGCGCTAAACCATTTAAATTGGATCATCCACTTCGGCTGGGTTAAAGGCCACTCCGGAATAGATGGGAATGAACTAGCAGATAGGCTTGCAAAACGCGCTGCTATCGAAGACAGTGAAATAGTGTACGACAAAATACCAAAATACGTAATAGTAACGAGGGCGAAGGAAAATGGACTCAACAGGTGGCAACAAATCTGGACGAACACAACGAAAGGTGCAGTGACTAAAGCGTTCTTCCCGTTAGTGAGAAACAGATTGCATCAAAAGATTCCAATATCCCAGAACTAACTACAATGTTTACTGGCCACGGAAAATCAGTCAGTTCAGCTTGTTTTAATTCCTGAATTGAAAGGGGATCAGAGATTCTCGAGGTATCTCTCTTTGCATTATTTATAAATCTCCTAATCCAGCCTATAATTCTCACCATCTGTGAAAATGTGTAACCCCTGAGGCTTTCCAGATTTATCGTAGTCAAATTCCTCTCGGCTGTTTTTCGCTTCTGAACGGCTATTGCATTTTCATATGTTTCATCTTCGCCAGAATTAGAAGTACATTCTTCTTTTGGAAATCTTAGCCATTGAGGACCTTCCTACCATTTTGACATTCATTGTTCAGAAGGATAAGAACCACGCGATGCAATATCTGCAGGATTATGCACACCAGAAATGTACCAATTCTCAGGTCCAGTCAGTTTGTTGATTTCTTGTACCCTGTTCCCTACGAATATTGTCCAATTCTTATTTTTCCTTATCCAAGCTAGTGCTGTAGTGAAATCTGTCCACAAATATTCCTTTAGATCTTCTAGAGAGATTGCTCTCCGTACTAAAGCAGCAAGCCGACTTCCTATCAAGCAACTCAAGAACTCTATCCATGGCATTGTTACAACTTTCAGTGGAGCGATATGTGCCCTGGCCATCATTAGTTGTATCACTACTTCCCTTGTCGGTGTTCTCAAATAAGTAACAGCTGCATATGCATGTCGACTAGCATCGTAAATGTATGCAACGACCAGTGTCGCCTAACCATTAATCCATCAGTAGTTAAACGTTGAATATTTATTTTATTCAACCTTAGAATTTCTTCGTATCGTTTATAAAACTCTTACCCGATCTCCCAATATGTGTAAATCCCAGCGTGACTTAACTGCACTGTTATTGGACTTACATGTAACATTACTTTATCACAATTTGTGTAATAGTATCTTAAATGGCGGAATTGCAGCACAAAGGAAACCTATTACATCAAAGAGTCTTTGTACTGTGGAAAGAATAATTCTCTTTGATAATACACTTGGAAGATCCTGTGGTTTCAGAGGTAATTCCACTTCCAATGTGCCCAGTCGCTTATTCCACAGAAGACCTAAATCATTTGAGTAGGATTCATTTCTGATTTCACAACTCAAATTGGAATTTTCCTCGCGATGTGGTGTGTGCTCATACGTGTGTTCCTAACATCTTAACTCCATTTTAGCTCCAGATAAAATACGTGTAGCTGGCCCCGTAGCTCAGTCGGTGGAGCACCTGACTGCCGTACTAGGAGACCCAGTTTCGATTCCCGGCGATGGGGATGGGGATTTTTCTCTGGCCAAGATAATTCCTCATCTTCCCCAGAATCTGGAAGTTTGAATGAGAATGCGAATGTGTGCGTGATCTAATGGTTAAAACCCAAAGAATAGGAGCTAACACCTTCGATATGTTCCAAAGGAGAACGGCCGCCAATATGACCACTGCAGTTAAAGGCGGGGGTATAAATGGAACAAAAAACGAGTACTATTGTTGCGAAACTCTTGATAGTCCACCAAAGATTGAACTGATATAACACAATTGTCCACATAGAACGATTTCTTCTTCTTAATTATGATTACCACATCTTCAATTGCATTTGCAAGACGATAGTTGATAACAAGCTCCTAGGATGAAAGGGCTGGAAGAAACTCCAAATAGGAGTCTGTAGTACTTGTGTCTGTCTTCGTGTGATCCTCTCACCATTGTAACCGTAAAAATCTCTCCTTTTATTGTACCTCAATCATCTGAAACGCCTTTCTGATATCTGAAATAATCCCAATCTTCTTCTCACGAAACCTCATTATAAGTTCTGGAATTGCTTGTATGTAATTAGAGCCCTTCTCTAAGCAATCATTGAGAGCTCTCCTTCAACAGTCCTACACCTAGCATCAAGCAGAGGACGTATGAGGGTGGCCAAACTAGATTCTTTGAACATTGGACGCTGAGGAAGGTAATGGCATCTCTTTTCTAACTCTTCTATAGGTACTTCCTCTATAAAACCTACTCGTTCCTAATCTTCGAAAATCTCACCATACTTAGAAAAAAGATTTAATTTTCTAACCTTTTTAAGGAAGACCGAAGTCTATTCTCGGCAGCTTGTTTGTTACTCTAAAGCTTAGGATGTCTATCAGCTCACAGTAATCCTACCACGTAATGACATCTTCATTTCTCTTCAAGGTTCTTAGAAGATAATCCCTTGCTTCTTCATCTCGAGCTACTGATGACCGTACATCTACAGGATCCCAAATATCAATAGTTTCAGGATCCCATAAATGTGTAATAAACCCATCATTGCAAGTCATTCTTAGGTAAGATTGTCCATATTATAATACTTTCAGATAATTCTTGTCTCTCGTCTCCTAGCGTCCACATAAATATGGACACCCCTCCATCGTAAGTTATGTCGAGGGGGAGAATCAATACATAGCTAACTAAAACAGTAGTTTATACTTATTACTGCAATTAATTAGTGAACGCCAGCAATGCTCGGAAAGCAGTAACGAGTTAATTAAGGAAGCATGCTTATAAGTTCTTTAAGTTGTCTCGTTCTTGAGTAAATCAAGAGTAGTTAAGAGGTGGATTAGACAATTTGACCTTGAATTTCATACGATTTGACCTTGAAAATTTTGACCTTGGAGGTCATACAATTTGACCTTAAATGTCATACCTTTTGACCTTGAAGGTCATGGTGCACCCTCTGGACTTACTGCATCCCTCGTGCACCCCGTATCCACCAGCGCAAACCGACACACCCCAAGGTACCCCCTTGCACTCTCTTGACCTGCTGCATCCCCCGACGCAACCACATCCACCCCGTGCAACCCTGACGCACCCTCGACGCACCCTCTGGACTTCCTGCATCCCCCGTGCGCCCTCGTGCACGCTCTGGACTGGCTGCATCCCCCGACGCACCCTCTTGACTTCCTGCATCCCCCGTGCACCCCTTATCCACCCCGCGCAACCCGACGCACCCTCTTGACTTCCTGCTTCCCTCGACGCACCCTCTAGACTCTCTGCATCTGCAAACCACCCCCGTGCAACCCCCGAAGCACGCTCTTGATTTCCTGTATCCCCGGTACACCTCTGCCACCCCCGTGTACCCTCTAGACTGGCTGCATCCTCTCGCGCAACTCCCTGGACTGGCTGCATCCTCCGTTGACGAACTGTTCAGCTTGGCGGGTGGTGAACTTTAAAATGCGTAGGTAATGGGGTAAAAGGGGTTATCTTTTCTTATTGAGAATACACTGGAATAAAGGTCAAGTGACTTTAGGAGAGGGAATGGAGACTGATAAGTGTCTAGCTGGGCGTCCAAGTATCAAAAGGAAGAAAACTAGCTGAGAACATCATGAAACAAGGCAGGAAGTGGCGTGTAAGGTTTTGATCGGTTAAAACAAGGATGTCTTTGATTGGTCGAGATG
The DNA here is from genome assembly GCA_030765055.1 of Mantis religiosa. Classification (NCBI taxonomy): domain Eukaryota; kingdom Metazoa; phylum Arthropoda; class Insecta; order Mantodea; family Mantidae; genus Mantis; species Mantis religiosa. The sequence goes on along the minus strand of CM060959.1, from coordinate 139,586,297 downwards.
GGTAAAGGCAGATTTGTGATTGGCGGAAATAAAAGCGTTTGTGATCGGATGGAAAAGTGCCGCGGAGTATCAGAAATGTGAGGTGGGAAATTCTTGTGAGGGTGTTAATTAGGAGAACAAGGAGCGTCATTCATGTAAATGTGTAAATGGGAAGAACGAGAAGTGACACTCATGTGAAGGTTTAACTTAAAAGCCTCAGGTGAGAAATTCATGTTAATGCAGCTAAATGTTATTGTATATTTCCGCTGAATTGCAGCCTAAACAGCAAACTACACGCTCTGATATCCGTGGCGCCTGGAGTAGGGTAATTTTGCAATTTTGCGTTTTTTCTGTAACCCGGAAGTCTGACTCTTTTAAAAGGATGGAATGCACACACAAGCAGTTTTCTTTCTTCTACAACACCGAGCGTTCGAGTTAAAGGCCAAGACCACAAACATTGCATAAATTTATCCAATTTTAATATAAGTACTACTGACTACTTTTCACTCTCATATTACTTCCTCGTAACTTTCTGCTAATTTGCATTTTATTTCCCCCGTATTTCTTTGTTCCAGCTTTTTTTATCCAATCACAAACGCTTTTGCTTCCGTCAATCACAAATCAGCCTTTACCCATCTCGACCAATCAAAGACATTCTTGTTTTAACCGTAAATGGAAAGAACGAGAAGCGACACTCATGTGAAGGTTTAACTGAAAAGCCTCAGGTGAGAGATTCATGTTAATGCAGCTAAATGTTATTGTATATTTCCGCTGAATTGCAGCCTAAATAGCAAACTACACGCTCAGATATCAGTGGCGCCTGGAGTAGGGCAATTTTGAAATTTTGTCTGTAACCCGGAAGTCTTGTTTTAACCAATCAAAGCCTTACACGTCACCTACTACCTTGTTTCATAATGTTCTTGCCTGATTTTCTTCCTTTGGATCCTGGCACGCCCAACTAGACACTTGTCAGTCTCCACTCCCTCTGCTAAAGTCACCTGACCTTTATTCCAGTGTATTCTCAATAAGAAAAGATAACCCCTTTTACCCCATTACCTACGCATTTTAAAGTTCACCACCCGCCAAGCTGAACAGTTCGTCAACGGAGGATGCAACCAGTCCAGGGGTTGCGCGAGAGGATGCAGCCAGTCCAGAGGGTACACGAGGGTGGTAGAGGTGCACGGGGGATACAGGAACTCAAGAGGGTGCTTCGGGGGTTGCAGGGGGATGGTTTTCAGATGCAAAGAGTCCAGAGGGTGCGTCGAGGGAAGCAGGAAGTCACGAGGATGCGTCGGGTTGCGCGGGGTGGATAAGGGGTGCACGGGGGATGCAGGAAGTCACGAGGGTGCGTCGGGAGATGCAGACAATCCAGAGGGTGCACTGGGGTGCACGGGGGATGCAGGAAGTCCAGAGGGTGCGTCGAGGTTGCGTCGGGGACGTCAGGGATGTGCACAGGTAAGATGGGGGTTGGGTTAGAGATGGATACAGTCAAGAGAGTGCGTCGAGGGAGCGCGGGGTGTGTCGGGGGATGCAGCCAGTCCAGAGGGTTCACGAGGGTGCACAGGGGATGCAGGAAGTTCAGATGGTGCGTCGAGGGTGCGTCGGGGGATGCAGCAAGTCAAGAGGGTGCACGGGGGTACCTGGGGGTGCGTCGGGTTGCGCGGGTGGATAGGGGCTGCACGAGGGATGCAGGAAGTCCAGAGGGTGCACCATGACCTTCAAGGTCAAATGGCATGACCTTCAAGGTGAAATGGTAAGACGTCCAAGGTCAAATGGTATGACCTTCAAAGTCAAATTGTCTAATCCACCTCTTAACAACTATCAAGCGTAACTGACAAGAGGATGCGGATTTTTGGTAGATTTATTGCTAAAATAATATCAGTTGAATATTCTAAGATAAAGTGGTGTAGATTGAAGGGTATGTCGAATTATGTCAAGAGTAGAGCAGTGAGAGTGAGACTTTCAATGAATAAGATACATAACCACCGCAATGCTCTACAAGTGGCAATATGTTTCTAAAAGTTACATAGTTCAGGTATTTTAAAAATATTTACTCTGTTTTCTTGTTTCTACAGGCGCACCATCATTTTCCCGCCAAAAGGAAAACCAAGGACTCGGCGGACTCGAAGAGGGAACGGAAGGCAGCAAAGACCCTGGCAATCATCACGGGTGCCTTCGTCGTGTGCTGGCTACCGTTCTTCATCATGGCCGTCCTGTTGCCGTGCTACCCGGAGGATAAGTTCAATCCGTACATGATCGCCTTCTTCCTGTGGCTAGGATACTTCAACTCTACGCTCAACCCCATCATCTATACCATCTTCTCGCCCGAGTTCCGTCACGCCTTCAAGCGAATCCTATGTGGTCGACGGAATAGCTTAAGGAATCGCCGTAATAGGCACCTAGGTGTCAGATACTTACAGTAGCATGCAGAGCATGTCCTTTAAAGTGCTTCTAATGGTTCTTCTCACACCTGATACATCGTACAATTACTTTTGTTCTGTACGATTCTGCTATTGCTTTAAAATTTATATTCGAACTTATCGTTCAGATAAAATACTTCCGTATACAATAATGACTGCGAACATTTTCCTCGACATAATCCATTCGTATGGAAGATATTATAATAAAAAGCTCAACAGTTTCTCATAATTTTTTGTCAGCCGTAATAAATTGTATCGTTAACTTATATATAATTCCGAATTACGGAGTATAAATAATTTGCGTCAGTCGAGGATCCAGTGACCAAAATAAATACTAAAGATTCATTCAACTTTAAAATAGTTATTACTTTTGTACATGTTCGGATAGTTACATAAATTGTTTTTATACAGATACAACAAACTAATTGGGTTTATATAAATAATTACAAAGTAAGACTAAATATTATAGTAAATGCTAAAAAGAACGGAAAAACAAAATGACAGCTCTTTAAAACACGGTCATTCATTTATGCGCAAATATATTTATAGAAAAACCATACTGAGAACTTTAAATACAAATAAATACTATTGGACATGTTTACACCTCTGAAACAATTATAAGGGCTGAATCTGACGAGTTATCTAAAACAATTGTTTCATGGGTGCTCTTACTGAATGAGGTTTACGACAATCAAAAATAGGTAGTGGATGTAGTTTTCCCAAGGGTGATAAAAACATTAAGGTTAATCCAGATGAACAGAGTCAATAAAAATTAAGGAAGTCAAAATGTTGTTAGACCTTCTGCAGTAGTGGTGTCCTTCATATTAATTACTCGTTGTTTATTGTTGATCATACACAGATAAAAGTTGGTAACGACTAAGGATACTGTATGATATACAGAGATAAATGCAGTAATAAAACAAACAAGAAACCTTAAGCCTAAGGCTTGACAATACGTAACAGAAGCAATAGCAATGATTTAAATTAAGAGCACTAAACAAAACATGTATCATAACAGTAAAAAAATAACGATGGTAATAAAAATAGTTGCATCCATAGTAATTATTATCTTCTTGGACTTCCTTAGATCCCGATACACAATCGTTAAAAATAACGTTGGTTTAAACAATAATATTTGTGAGGTATTTTCAGATTGAAAGCAATTGAATATAAACTTCCTATAGAAGAAATTAGGGCCAGCTTTTTTATAATTAACTTGCGCCTGATATTGTCTTTTTCAATATAAAGTTCAAACTTCTAAAGGAACTTCCTTGCTCATATGATAGCTAACACCAATCATTTTGGATATCCGCCTGCTGAAAAGCTGGGAATCTCATTTTATCGTTTCATTAATTCCTTATACAATAAAGCCTCAAGTCCATTTTTCTTATTGTTACGGTTGTAAACTAACAGGCGTCGTTGAGCTCGTCACAGATGAAAATTCTTGCAGCTAGTAGGATTATATTTGTTTTTGCCTTTAAAATCTTCGCAAAGAAGCGTATTTTACTTTAACGAAATTATTCAAGGCATTCATAACAAAATAAATCGTATAAAATAATACTATCGTGTTTGTAGAATTCATATTAATTTATCACTTCTTCTTCTTCTACCTCACGGCTTTGTATTGTTTAACCCGTTCCGGCTCCAAATTGGACTGCCCATCTTTTCTTCGGTCTTCCCTGGTTTCTTCTTCCTATAGGTTTATAGTTTAAGGCTATGTTTGGTATTTGTTCTTATTCATCCTCTGAACATGTTCTTTCCATTGATTTCTATTTCTTTCAATAGTGTGGTTTACTTCTTCTACTTTTAATTCTGTCCTAATATCCTGACTACGTTTTTTTATCAATTTTGGTATATCCAGCTATTGCTCTTATGAATTTCATTTCTGATGATGTATTCTCGTACTATTTCTTTTTGTTAGTGTCCATGTTTCTCATCCATAGATCAGAGTTGGTATTGCCACTGTTTTGTATAGTTTTATTATAGAGTCCGTTCTTGCTTTATTTTTAATGTTATTTTTATTGTGCCTGTTATATAGTTAAATTTATTTATTTTCTCTATTATATCAGCTTCCCCTTGGTACGAGACATTACATCCTAAATACTTAAAGTGTTATTTCTGCTCAATTATTATGTTATCTAACACTATTTTTGATCTTACTGGATTAATTCCTTTATATGCCATGGTTTTGTATTTATTTGCTGATATTTTCATTCCATATTCTGTAGCAATTTTATTTAGACGATACAGCATTTTCTGCAGGTCATCTTCTTTTGTGGCCATTATTATTTGATCATCTGCATACAACATAGTTTTCGATTTAGCTCCTGATACATTAATGCCTCCATTGACTTTATTCGACTAAATCTTTACTATTTCGTCAACATACAAATTAAAAGGTGCCGTTGATAAAGGACAACCTTGTCTTACGCCACCATTAACTATTACTAGTTCTCTTTTATTTATTTTTATTTTTGTGTCAATGTACATACTTTTTATAACTTCAATATTAATTTATCACAAAATACAAATAAATACGTTATTTAATCTTTAAAAATTTAATAAATGGATGAAACCTCCACTTAGTCTTTCTTATTAATAAGATTTTTATTATATTTGAGTTTCCTTGTTTTGCTTTGTTTAATAGGTTGCTAAATTGTTTACAAGTCTGTCTGATCTAGAGTACTGAAGTTATGCAAGTATCTAAATATATTTCATATACTCAAGTAAACTTTTACTGTAGCATGATGTAATATAAAGTTAAATTACAACTTAAACTATTGTGTAGTGTAAGAAAGACCTAACATTTACTAACTACTTAATGTTTTACAATCACCAAATCATTATCCCTCCCGTTCTTCATTCTCATCCATATGATCATTTAAAACAGCCGGGGAAGAGAACTCCAAAGGTTTCAAAAGTTTTTCCCTACCTGCCTTAATGTAGCAGCCACACACGCACACCTACACACACTTAGTGGAACTGGTTTTCCCTACCAGTGTAGAGTTGTGTATGATTATGTTGTCTGGACGTTTTCTTTATGTGAAATAAAATAATAATTATTTTGTTACAATCTTAGTTTTATAACATTTATTTGGTAGCAAGCAGAATGGTATTTCGCGTAACAAATAATTTCACCAAACATTACTATAGCTGCGTGTAATGTAAATATAACACAACTACTTTGTTTCTTAGCGGTTCTTCCTATACATTCATACACTTTTTTGGCTTCAAATTTAGTTTCGTAATTTTAATCCACATTCCCGTATTACAAAACTATACCATTTAGCTACCTGAATAAAAAGTGGTATATTTATATATGGAATAGATTATTAATGGCTCACTTGTAACTTCAAAATTTATCAGTCACATATTTCCAACATCTTATATGTGTTCTTACTGGACCATAGCCAGTGGCCACACAAAAAAGCAGCATACCACAGTCCGTGAGGGAAGGAAGTAACAAGTACCTCATCGATATTTACCAATCATGGGGTATTACATATACTGTCCTAGCGGGATTCGAACCATGAGCTGCTACAATAACAACCTCAGTCTATCACGTGGGGTTTGTGTCTGTTTGCAGATTTTAATCACTGAAACTTGCGATGAGGTGAACAAGTTTTGAAGCCTGGCTTTATGGAATTTTTATCGGATTCCTAAAGGGCACATTTGAAATACATTTTAATTCTTTTATTAGGTTCTTATACTTCACTTCTAATTAATGACTATATTATTAACATAACTGCATAACTTGTAATTACTTTAGTCAGTATTTAATTAGATGCCCATATGTTTTACAAATCCTTTGAATTGCATGAAAGAGTGCACTTCGTAATTGTAAGTGACACATCAATTACATCTTAAAATCTATGGAAAACTGTATCGACCAAACTGCAAATATCTAAATACATATAAACAGTTACCTATTCTTTTATAGTTTCTTTAAAGTAATGCTTCTGTAATTTTCATTTTACCAAACAATATTGATTCAAATAAGATTTTAAAAGAGCCGTTCTTATCTGCTGATACAATTATTAGATGCAATTATTAGAGTACTAATAGTACTCTACATTAGAAAAGAAATTGGAATAGGCTTAGATATTTTTTAACGTGAAGGGTAGTATTTAATTCCCAGAACTCATGTTGTAGCAGGCTGCAGCTGAGAATTTGGCGGTTTAGAAAGGATGTGTAAGGACTCGTTATCAGAGTTCAAGTAAAACAAAGACCTGCTGCACGAGGTTTAGTCCTAATAAGGTTAATGCTAGGGAAGAGGTTCTGTGCGCAAGCACCACCTCTAAAGATTTCCATTATCAGACACGTGTCTGATTGAAATTCGGGCTGAGAGCCAACCCACCAGCGACTAAATGACCCCAATTACAGTTCATAATCGCCACTTTGAGAATAAAGGGCAGTGAAAATTAAATTCTAGTATCATGGTGGAGTGTAATGTTTCTACGTTCTATGTTTGAATCTCTCAGTTCATTCAGCACTAAATGTTACCGTCTTACCACAATACAGTTTTACTATATAATCTTGATAAATTATCTTGCACACTCAGTATCAATATATTCAACTGTAGTTGTAAGATAAGGGGACTTGGTCTTCTGTACCCGTACACCACAAGGGGGCGACAGTTCAGAAAACAGAGTCCAGACTGAAGCTGCCCCTCTCCCTATATTTACACATGAGGCACCTGAGACCTCGACAACACCTCGTTTCAGAGAAAGGAACATCCATTTTCCCTGCCATGCAGCTCCGAAACACTTGTAACCGTGAAAGAAACAGTGAATGAAGGGTAAAGTAAAATAAGAAGTGACATGAAATGAAGAGGGAAAATTTTTGGGTGGGAAAAACGTTTCAAAAATTTGCCTACTGACCCCGAAAGATACTAATGGGGTCAGAAAGGTCGGTATCCATGTCCTCCCGAAAGCAGCTTACATGCTACTCCAGCCCATTCGCTTGTTTTCTATAAATATACTCAATTAAATAAATAAATAGTACAGAATATCCCTTAAGGGCAAGGGCTTCCCACCCACTTCTGGGGTCAGCTCGGCCGTTTCTTACAGGGTGAGCAAATCCCTGATAGGTACCAGTTATTTGTCTATCCTTAATTAATAGTGTATATATACACAGAAATGACTGTTGAGCTACTACCACTTGCTGGAAGTCCTGCCCATTGACATTTAATCCTCTTCGCTCTGGTGGCTACATGTTCTAGGCCACTTTTTGTTGGCAGCACTTCATTCTTTACTTTCTTTTAGGCTAATGTTCAGCATCTTCCTTTCCATCTTCCGTTGGCATGTTTGTAGCATCAGAACCTGCTTCTTCGTTAGTGCCCATGTTTGGCAACCGTATAATAAGACTGAAATGATGCAGGTTTGAAGGGTTTTTATTCTAATTGCTGATCTTAAATGTTTGTTTTGAAGAATGAATTTCAGGCTCCAGAATTTGCCCTATGCTAATTTTACTCTTCTCTTTATTTCTGCATCCCTTGTCCCTAAGAGACTCGCCATTTGGCCTAGGTAAATGTAGTTGTTTCAGTATTCTATTTGTTCTCCATCTACTTGAATAATGCTTTCTGTGGAGTTGGTCATGATTTTTGTTTTTGTGAGGCTCATTCGTAATCCCACATTTTTGCTCTTGTCGTTGACACTCTTCAACATCTCCTGTAGTGTTGTCGCTGAGTTTGCAAATAATATATCATCTGCAAATCTTAGGCTCGTTCCCCAGCTTTTCTTCCATTTTATCCGTCTAAATGCTAGCTATAGTATGCAGTTAAAGACTTTTGGGGATATTGGGTCTCCTTGTCTCACACCTTCTGTTATTTCAAAGATTTCCCCTTCGACATCTGTTCTGATTTTAGAGTAGCAGTTTGTATAAATCTTTCCTAGCAGTCTTACATATTTAGGATGTATTCCTATTGCATACAATGAATTTATCAAGTTGTTGTGGTCTACCGAGTCGAATGCATTGGTGAAGTCGACATAAACCATGTACTTTTAGATTGAATTCAGCTACTTTATCTATAACCTGATATACCAGGCCATACAGGTTATACTCAATTACGTACAGTTAATTCCCAAATTTTAGATAGTCATTTATACACATGGTTTCAGTTTTATCACATCCACATTTTAAAACGTTTGATCAGAGGATATTACATCTAAACTGAATCTAGACACAAGCACAATTTTAATGTTGCAATTGCAAAGCAGAAAGTGCCAAAAGCAGTCGTGTGTAAGGGCCTGGTAATGGGACTTAATGAATCAAAGAGCCGTCACTGAGAGAAACAGCAACGTTAGCGCATGTAGTAACATAACTCATGCCATAAGCATCTGTTTGAAAGTATAGCAGAAAATTGTTTAAACATGTAACAAAGTAAAAATATCTAACATTTTATCATGTACATATAAACTAATTGGGTCTCCATTATAAAAAAGCTTAGAATATTAATCAAGGCTTAGTGTCATGTACATGAATCGAGCTTTCGGCCTCTCTACATTCCATGGCCTTCCTCAGGATCGGATATATTTAACATCCTGAAGAAGGCCATGGAGTATAGGACGGCCGAAAGCTCGACATTCATAAACCTGACACGGCTGATTACCCGTAAAGCCTTGATCAATAACGCTCGCCGTGAAAGCTTCAAATCCTACAGCTTAAAGGTATATTACGATAAATAATGCGGATTTATTTCAGAAAGAAATGATCAATCAGTTGATTCTCCACTAAGTGACGGCCGCATGTGAATTTAATGTTCAGTTTGTGATTTCAACGGTTTCAAATGTGTTTCACTTCACGTCCTGAACTAATTAACAGTAACAACAAACTCGACGAAAATGGGTCCGTGATTTACGTGCCTCTTGGTGTCTTCACACGAATGAAATAATCCTTGATTAATTTGGAAATGATTTGGTAAAATTTGACTCGAAACCGCTATTACGTAATTTACGTAACGAATAGTAAATAATAATCGTCATGCTGTGCCGTTACAGTCATGGCGGGACAACGCGACTGCCGATCTCACGCTCGCGTAATCCATATGGGGAGGAGCATCATTGTCCCCCAATTGGGCAGTTGCTTCCCGTCGCAACTTCTCACTTGCGTCATGATGCTGAGTGGCTACCGGTCCACATCCTCATGTGTGGTATGATCACTGGCACTTTCCGAGGCCGAGAACGAGAGGTGAGGCTGTTCCAGCTCAAAGAATCACGGAGTGAGATGAGCATGATGAGGATGATATAATAATAATAATAATAATAATAATAATAATAATAATAATAATAATAATAATAATAATAATAATAATAATAATAATAATAATAATAATAATAATAATAATAATAATAATAATAATAATAATAATAATAATAATAATAATAATAATAATAATAATAATAATAATAATAATAATAATAATAATAATAATAATAATAATAATAATAATAATAATAATAATAATAATAATAATAATAATAATAATAATAATAATAATAATAATAATAATAATAATAATAATAATAATAATAATAATAATAATAATAATAATAATAATAATAATAATAATAATAATAATAATAATAATAATAATAATAATAATAATAATAATAATAATAATAATAATAATAATAATAATAATAATAATAATAATAATAATAATAATAATAATAATAATAATAATAATAATAATAATAATAATAATAATAATAATAATAATAATAATAATAATAATAATAATAATAATAATAATAATAATAATAATAATAATAATAATAATAGTAATAATAGTAATAATAGTAATAATAATAGTAATAATAGTAATAATAGTAATAATAGTAATAATAATAATAATAATAATAATAATAATAATAATAATAATAATAATAATAATAGTAATAATAATAATAATAATAATAGTAATAATAATAATAATAATAATGATGATAGTAATAATAATAATAATAGTAATAATAATAATAATAATGATGATAGTAATAATAGTAGTAGTAGTAGTAAATGGTACACTGTGGTGTTTACAAATATTTAGAGCTGAACCTACTCTTCTGGATGATTCATATGATAGCCAGAGCTTGCTTAGTGAATGAGATTCCGAACAGATCTCTTCTCACAAGAAGAGCATATCGATTGAGCATACATATACATATACATTAACGATTTCACTTTCTCCTGCACTGTAAGTTCGTTTTATTAAATGTACGCTAAATACATATGCATATATTCCTTGGAATTACGTTATATTTTATTAATACAACTGTAACAAGCATTATACTGCATAATAAAGTACAAATAGAAGAGGAACACTTTCTTCATGCTAATAAAATGTCACATCTTATATTTTCCTTTATACCATTAAATTCGCGTTGCGAGGTTTCTCTGGCCTACTATCACACTATGCAAATGCGAGAATACTTTATTCATATTCATAAAACCCTTCTTCATTCTAAATTTTTGTTCTTGAAATATTTAATTTAGTATTTTAAATTACTATCCTTTAGTATAATTGTACATAGAATTCTATATAATCTTATCTGACAATGTTGGCGACTAATTGGGGAATAAAGGTTTATGTACGTTTTTGCAGAAACTTCATTCGCTACCTATATACACCATATAATGTATTAATATATTAGTACCTATGTTAATCTTGAGTAGATCTTATTTATGCGGAGGTAATATTTTACAATCGAAACTTTATTTAACCTTTCGCTCATTTTGGTATAAAGTAAAATTTTAACCATTTTTTAGAGTAACTTAGCTGTTTTCAAAAAGTAGGGAATAAAAAATGTAAATCTACCTTGCATCTTAAGGCTGTTTAGCAAAAAGCATTTTCATACATAGATATTCAATGATGTAACAGTTATTGGTGTACATACTAAAGCTATCCTGCAATCATGAAACTACGTTCATTCACTTCGTTTCATCTCTTGTGTACTTCTAAATGATATACAGTTGTGCTCGTTACATGCACACAGGGTGACCATACCTCATGGGCAGAAAAAGAGGACACTTTCAATATCGCCCGCTTCAAATTGAACTGTTTTATGTCCGTAATAGAGATTTGTAAGATTTACATACAGACGTATCGTTTGATACACATGATTAAGGTTTAAGAAAGCAGCCAGCATTAAAGAAGTTAACAAACACTTGTTTTATTTCATTTAAAAGGTTATTATAGTTTAGCACACAGAATTAGGGGCCCAAATTTCAGCACCTTCACTTGCTTTAACATTACAATTTTCCTCTTTCTTTGCATACCAAGAATACTTCATTGCTGAACATATTTGTTTCAGCAAAGTTTTATTCGATATCAAGTATTGAAAAACTCCTGACAATTTATATTTTTGAAATTTTACTGAACATTTACCACTGACTTTACTGTATCTATGCTCAAATTCCTCTCTTTGGCCCACTGAACATTAATTAAAGAAAATAACCTTCTCACATTTGCATTATGGTTAGGAATACTAAAAAACAAACTGCTATTTTCAATAGCTCTGAGTGACAGTCTTTTGAGAGGCACTTATTGAAATAACTGCACCAACCTCATTTGACAGGCTTTTGTGTTGTTCAGAAGACCGTAAAAATCTTACAAAATTTGAGAACAGGTCAAAACATTTCACATCGTCAATCACAATATCCGTTTTATCATGGAGATGCACTATAGTTGCCTTAACATCCTCCCATGACCGAAATGCTTTGGCCTTCATCGCATTTCATTATATTGGACCATCCATTTTTCTAGATATCGAATACAGCAAAGATATACGAGGGGGGGGGACCCAAAAGAAACCGGATTGTTGTCATAAAAATATATTGATGAACGTTTTTACAAAATTACTTCAGTCACCTTCAAAATACTCTCCATTACATGCGATGCACTTGTCAAGTCTCTTTTCCTACTGCTGGAAGTATGTTTGGAACTCTTCAAGTTTGATATTGTCCAGTGCCCTTTGCGAAGCTGTTTTTACCGTCTCACACCGTCATAACGCTCCCCTTTTAGCGCTTTTTTCATTCGTGGGAATAGGAAAAGGTCGCAAGGGGCTAGGTCCGGTGAATACGGAGCGTGGGGAACGACAGACCACATCTGAGATGCCAAATAGTGGGTCACTCGTAAGGCTGTGTGTGCTGCAGCGTTGTCGTGATGCAGAAACTAGTCACCTGATCGGCAAAATTCCGGGCGTTTCCTCCTCAAATCCTTAAAACATCCAAGTAAAAGTGCTGGTTAACAGTCTGGCCAGGGGGTACGAATTTTGATGCACAATTCCACGAACATCAAAAAAGACAATGATCATCGTCTTCCCATTTGACCTCACTTGTCTTTCTATTTTGGTCTGGGAGAGTTGAGAGTCCTACACTGGCTTGACGCTTGCTTCGTTTCTGGGTCATACCCGTAACACCAACTCTCATCCCCTGTAATGACTTTGTTCAAGAAGGTTGGATCACGTGCAATCTCTGTTTTCAAGTCCTGACACACATTCATGCGGATGGTTTTGTGCTCCTGTGTGAGAAGGCGCGGAACAAATTTAGCAGCAACACGTCTCATGTGCAAATCCTCCCTCAAAATCCGCTGGCACGAGCTCCATCTGGTTCCTGTCGCTGCTGAAATTTGGTCGATCGTTTGGCGACTATCCTCGTTGATCTTTTGGCGGAACTTTTCAATGTTCTCCTCATTTAGCGATGTTGAAGGGCGTCCAGAACGAGCTTGGTCTTCAACACACATCTTGCCACGTTTAAAGCGCCCAAAACACTCGAAACCCTGTGTGCGGCTCATAGCGTCCTCCTAGAAATCTTCCTGAAGCATTTGGTATGTCTCCATTGCAGTTTATTTAAGAAGGAAACAAAATTTCACACACACCCTTTGTTCTAGTAAAGTTGCCATAACGACTTCGCAGAGGTAACCCGCTAACAATCAGAGAAACACAATACCGCACTTGCACGTTCAGCTCTACACTGACGCCGTCTGCACAGCTGTTTCATGAAGGTCTTTACTAACACCCTCTAGCGTGAGAACCCTGCACTACGTCTACGAGTGGCAGCGCCCTCGGAGTCCGGTTTCTTTTGGGTCCCCCCTCGTACATAATTGCATTCTCAAACCTGTCACATTCTGCAATGTACCCATGTACCAATATGCGATGTCTCTGTGGCCAGAAAGAAAGATAATGAAATTTAAAATCAAATTGTATTCCTATTTGCGAAAAAGAGGACATTCGCCAAATTTCCAAAATTCCACGTTTTCTTTTCACAGCAGAAAACAGGACATGTCCGGGAAAAAGAAGACATATGGTCACCCTACAGGCCCGTACATAGAGACGCGCGCGCATGCGCTGAGATAGTATGGGATAGTACAAGGTGCACATATAAAACAGAAACTGTGGTATGCAATCTGTGTTTACGAATCTCCATAAACAAAATTCTAACATGGGCTAACAAGGATTATTAAATAATCATTAGCATACAGTCATGCGAATGAAACAAAGAATTCAAAATTACTTTCCGAATATTTTCAGAAGTTTAGGCTTATAAAAGCCTAGAAATACTCTAAGCAGCTGTCACGGGCATATTTCATTCAATTATTGTATCAATTGTTTTTTGATCTGATCACCAAAGAACAAAATCTTATTGTTAGGACAGTATTATGGATGATAATATAGAACGCTTTACTTTTTCTGTATCTAAAAGGGTGCTAATTCTCACTTCTTCTTTTAATTAATTCATTTTATACACCTTCAGAAGCACTTTCAAAGGAAATATAAACAGTGTACGTGACACCCCAATTTGAAGTTCATTTTCTTTTATCTTTACTACGTACTGCTGAGGAATTAACGGGTACCTTCAAATCGAAATATCAGTGCAGATTTTAGCTTTTAAAGTGCTACGTTATGTAAGAACCGAGCTTACCAAAATAAACTTGGAAGTTCAAGTGAACTCACAATATATTTTTCATGTATTCAGTGTATATATTAGACATAGAAACTCTCGGAATAATTCTTGCATAATATCTATGAAATGTTCAAGTTCGTTGTATTTTTAACACTGAAGAGAGACATACGTTTGGAAAATGTGCAATATTTTTGACAATCTTTGTTGGAAGTGCCATCATTGCAGCTTCTGGTTCAAGCTTCGCATCCCAACTGAGCCCTGGAATGCGACAAACTTGACCAGTGATTTACAGGGTTGATATAAATACTTAAACGTAAAGACGCTTACGACAAATCAAAACTCTGTTTTTTTTTTTTTGTAAAACTATGGATGTTCTGTATTAATATATGTAAGAGTGATGTTCTGTCATATTATAAACTATAAAACAGATCGGGTATTTTATAACAGATTCATGCATTTTTGTTGGACACTGTATTCCATTGCTATGCACCTTTTTTAACTCTCAGATGTTATTGCTTTCAAATGCTGTTGTTGTCAGTGGAAGATGAACTTGTATTTCCTACATAAAATAAACTCTGAGATAGACATGTAAAGAATCATTTAACTTCATTTAATGAAGCGAAGGTTTCGGGTTGTTAAAGTTCCTTTTACTAAATAGGGTTTCAGTTATCTATTAAGTTGCGATTCTGAACATCAGATATTATTACAAAAGGATTTATATTAATTTTCAACGTGTGAAATAACAACTAAAGTTTGTCTGAGTATATTCTAATTCTAATTGTTTTCGTGTTTGTAGCCAGGCAATTGCTTGATTTGAAGCTATGTGAAGGTGCTCATCACATTCGCCTTTAAGATGGTAAATATTTACATACAGATCCAGTTTTTCCTTTCCTTCAGTATATGCTGAAGACGAAGATAGCGAACACCTTCAAAACATCGATTTCAAGTCAAGCATTTTCTATATAAAAGCCGGAGAAAATTTAGGATTTTTCAAAAACTACTTAAAATTGATGCTTACCCTGAAATGTGAACGCTGTTGGTGACATGAGGTATCTACTGGGGACCAATCGAAAAACTTTCGTCTAAGTAGCCCATGGTATGCTTGACACATGACATACGGGCGTAGATCAGAAAGTAGCGACCTTTTTTGTTTGCTTTTAAGTTCACCAAAGTTTAAAGCAGCATAATTTTGGAATTACTTTTGAAGCAAATTACCTGGTCACCACGACTGATTGACGAATTTGCACTTTTAAGCAAATATATGCTAACAATCTTATTTTAACATCATGACAAGAATATTTTTGATAAATAATATCGTTACAAACTCCTTGTCAGATAGCCTATCTCAGAGTTTATCACAACCCACACATTCAGTTTGTAATAAACACATTAAACCTTCTGCTTAGATGAGACTGATTAGTTCCTTGGTACCAATCGAATATTCAATAACAATGTCATGTTAATAAGATGTAAATACTCCTTGTTCCCTCTATTATTTAATAAACTGAATAAATCAAATTGTTGCGTATAACTGTATTATTATTATTATTATTATTATTATTATTATTATTATTATTATTATTATTATTATTATTATTATTATTATTATTATTATTATTATTATTATTATTATTATTATTATTATTATTATTATTATTATTATTATTATTATTATTATTATTATTATTATTATTATTATTATTATTATTATTATTATTATTATTATTATTATTATTATTATTATTATTATTATTATTATTATTATTATTATTATTATTATTATTATTATTATTATTATTATTATTATTATTATTATTATTATTATTATTATTATTATTATTATTATTATTATTATTATTATTATTATTATTATTATTATTATTATTATTATTATTATTATTATTATTATTATTATTATTATTATTATTATTATTATTATTATTATTATTATTATTATTATTATCATTATTATCATTATTATTATTATTATTATTATTATTATTATCATTATTATCATTATTATCATTATCATTATTATCATTATTATTATTATCATTATTATTATTATTATTATCATTATTATTATTATCATCATTATCATTATTATTATTATCATCATTATCATTATTATTATCATTATCATTACTATTGTTGTTGCTGCTGCTGCTGCTGCTGTAATTAATCAGCATTACCTCACCAGCAATTTAAGTACTGCTGATTTACGTTAAAGCATGATATTCCTGCTCTTTAAGACATTATACGAGGGCTGATCAACAAACACTGAGACTGATTTTTTTTCACAAATGTTTATTACTGCAATTCAATGTTTACATGATCTTTTTCAAAGACTAATTCAATGCACTTTTTAAAGCATCCCTGCCAGTCCTTGAACACGAGCTGCAGACCATTCTTTGTCAGGTCCTTGAGAATCGCCTCACTTTTCTTGAGCACTGCTTCAGAGTTCTCAAATCGCACACCCCTAAGCTTTGCCTTTAATGATGGGAATAAAAAAAGTCACTGGATGCACGATCAGGGCTATGAAGTGGATGTGGTACACAGGTAATGTTGAATTGAGCCAGAAACTGCATGACTTGATTTGCGACGTGAGGCCGTGCATTGTCATGATGAAGTCGCCACCCAGTCCGAGAAAGCTCTGGTCGTTTCTTTGCTATGTGCTTCCTCAGTGTAGCCAATACTGACGTGTAGTATGCTGCTGTAACAGTAGTATGAAGGGGAACTGCGTGCTGGTAAATCATTCCATTATAGTCAAAAAATGTGATCACCATCACATTCCCTGCAGAGGGAACAACTTTTGCCGTTTGTGGTGTTGGAGAACCTGGCGACTTCCACACTGTGCTGGCCTGTTTTCCTTCAGGATCATAATGATGCAGCCATGACTCAACACCGATGATAATCGATTTAAGAAATGCATCTCCTCCATCAGTAAAGAGACGCAGCACCTCACGGCTTGTCTCTATTCGCACAGCCTTTTGTTCGGGAGTCAACAGACGAGCAGAAACTCGGGTCATATGGAGATGGTCGTGCATAATTGTAAACACACTACCATATGAAATTCTCAACTCTTCACTAAGGTTACGTAATGTTATACGCCGATCCTTTCGAACAATCACAGCAGCTATGTTGATATTGACTTCAGTCAAAGTAAAAGCTGAAACACCAGGCCGACCTTGCTTAATACTGACAAGTCAGCCTTCTTTGAAGTCCTTGAACCACCTAAACGCTGTTGTACGAGGTAGTGCATCTTCACTGTACGCTTGCTTCAGCTTTTCATAAGTTTCGGTGGCTGTATGGTTTAAACGAAAACAGAATTTGATTGCGCTGTACTGCTCCTCTCGCGTCACCTCCACTGTCTGGTATGCGGAATGCAAGTAGGGTCTACAAAATAGAGCATTACTACCAACCTACCAATACAAGAGTACTGCAGGCTACCGACATTATACCTACATAAAAAACCGCTCTTTTAAAATATTTATGTTACAGATACGAAACTATCACGGAAGTTACAGGAAAAGTCAGTTTCAATCTTTGCTGATCATCCCTCGTAATGCCATCTGCCGCTTAAGAATACGCATAATACAGAATTATTCGATAAGAGGATAATTAACACTTTAGATTTATTCTAATTCCTGGCGATTAATAAAATTTGTAACCTTTCGTCCTATTAGCAATATATTTTACCAAGCGTTCTTTTATGGCCCGGCCCAGTGAATATGAATAGGCCAGTCACCTTCCAATACACTTCCAAATAATTATATATTTTGATATTCTGAAACTTGATTCTAACAACATAAGAATAATGAAAAGTCGTAAAAAGTTACGAAAACCTCGATTTGTTCTTAGAAATGACCTAACAATGCCTTATAGTCTGAAAACATTTCATATTAAATCAAAATGTTTAAAAATGAAGAAATAATTACTTTAAAAGCACCGTAATATTATTCAAAATGTTATAACCTGTGTGTATTTTCCATATATTTCCTCAGCATTATCAAAAGAAAGATGTTAATATCGAAATGTGAGCCTTTTATGTTTCTTATTCGCTAACAAACAGACGCTTCTCAGTGTCTCCTCCATAACTCTAATGGGATTGGGAACTTACTTTTCCAACTGCTTTTATTGGGCTATAATGTAGAGTTTGTATGCAAATCGTAGCATTATTTATATTTTCTTTTCTAAATAAAGAATCCGTCCTTTTTATTTTCTGAAGTTGTTACGGGTTCTCAATATCATCTGTTGGCATTAAACTTTAATCTTAAGATATTTCTACTTTAAAACACAACTTCACTGTGGTTATGAGACCCCTCTCAGGAAAAAATCTCCCCTGAATTCATTGCTAATTATAAAATTACATCTTAAATTATTTATTTATTCATTCGTTGTTATGCAGACACATAATACGAAATAGACTACACGGACTGTGTTTAACTGAAAATAAAAACTTTTACTTGAAAATTCCAGGAGAAAAAAATGTATTCCACATAAAATCTACTTGTCCTCATTAGTATGTAATTTTAACATTAAAGCAAAACGAGGAATCCAGGTGAAATTAAAGAAGATAGCACCACGGTATTTAGTAGCGATGAGATATCTCGGGGCTCGCCACCTTGTTTTTAATTTCGTGAAATTGCACACACATTTATGCATGAGTCATAAACTTACATTCTGAGCTCGTGTAGTTGATAATTGTTTTGGAGGTTTCTCGATTATCACGCAACTCCAGGAAAAATAAGGCATCAGGTGATGCTAAATACTAAACTATAGGAACAGCAATATCAATTTCATTCGCAATACTAATATCACAAACAATTGTGATTACAGGATGCGATCTATTCTCTACCATATTTAATTCCCTTACTACAAAAAGTCATTGCTCTGGGCATATCTAGTCGCACGTATTGTGTTGAGTGCAATAAGGGCGAGAAAGATCAACAGCTTGTCGGATATACAGGATGAAGCAGCTAAAACTTGCTCTACAAATATTTCTGAAATAGAAAGTGCTATTGATGTGCAGTTTTCTCAGGATTATTTGGCAGTCAAGGGTTCGTACTTTTAGCCTACCAGCAGACTTAAATAATACTGAGAAAGAGTATTTTTAAACAAATATACATTTTAAATGGATCAATGTCTAATTACGTCAGCAAATTAAAAGTAGGGTAAATTGGAATGTTTGTTGCAGGATTCTAGTCAAAAAGATTACGTGAAGTCTTTGTTCCATTTAACCAGATTACTTGCCAGGTGCGATGTTGTTATGTTTGCTGACATTGTGTTTTCTGTTCATTGATTCCATTGGGACTTTCCAGTCAGTTTATGATGGTCCAAGCAGTAGGTCGTGAGTGAAAGATGGTGTTCACCAATGCAGAAAAAGCCGTCATACTGAGGTTCATTCTTGTACAGTGATGTGGAAACATATCCCAATAGTAACACCTAGAAAACGTAACACAGACAAACAAGTGACTGGAGCAGATTGGCTGCTGTTACAGTGGATTTGCGAATTAGTTCTCGTGCAATTGCACGTGGAAGTGACATGAATCGGGCAAGTGAACTTCGCATTCTCCATCGACATATGTTCCATCCCTATCACAACTCTCTCCTTCAAGAGCAGCACGATTTTGAGAATTGCGTTAACTTCGTACATATGTATTAAGGCATGATACTCCAGATTCTTCATGTACCTTGTTTAATATTGAAGCAACATTTACTAATCATGGCTGATAAACCACAGAAGCACGCATGGTTGCTTTGTGGACAATCCCCCTTTGTTTCGTAGGTGGAACATAGCGTCCACGGAGTTTAAACATGTGGTGTGGGATAGTTAACCATAAACTCATGAGCCCTTTTTTCATAGATGGAACACTGAACTTGTACAAGTATCGCAGCCCCCTAACAGACCATCTTAAGCTTTGTAAGAAGAGGTTCCTAGACAGACTAGGGGGAACCTTGATACAGATGTTAATACGTCAAGTGTCAGAACGATATTGATTTTATGCATTCATATTGATATCTTTAAAATGATGAGAGTTTTGTTTTGAATTGGTATGAGTTATAGGTGGCCATGACTGAATAGAGTAGGTCACAAACAGGTGAAGATGAATGTTAATATCCAATCTAGATAAATTGTAAATATGATAAATTTAATAGAAATTAAAATTGTAAAAGTAAATTATTTTTAGGAAAATCAGTAAATTGTGTAATTCAAAATGAATGTATTGTCCACAGGGAAAATTGATGTAGGCTAGAGTATTTAGTTACCATGGTGATAAGGTAAAAATCAACAAATGAAAAGGGTAACATTGAGTGATGATCGCTATGTGAGCAGACGCGTGTGTGACGCGCGAGCTGAATGCTGTATGTATTCAGCAAAAAGCAGGTAGCAAACCTGAGATTTAGAACAATTATAATTATTCATCAACGTGAGTAGAAGCTTCGATATATTGAAAACTAATGTCTGAAAAGCAAAGCAGTCGCCTGTGTGTAAAGACAACAGAAATCTAAGAAAATGATTTTATTAGGATTGTAATAATGAGAATTGTATGAGAATATGTTTGAATATCGTAGAAGATGGACCTTCGTGAATTGCAGCGAATAATAGGAAATACTTCTTCAAATCGTGTACCAGAATAAGAAATGACCACCGCAACGTGGGGCTACGAGTGGAATCCTGCTACAAATGATCGCCGCAATTGGGGCTTCGAGGTAGTTTTCGCGCCGCATATTATCGTCGCCTATGGAATTCTGGTAAAAATGGCGCAACTACTCCAGCCTATTGCTATCAACAAGATGCCTGTCCAGCCCATAGTCCACGAAGCACTACAGCTTATCTTAAAGGATTATTTACAAATTGCAGAATTGGTAGAAGAGCTCTATCTTGGCCAGCTCATTCATCGGATTATACTCCTGTACACCCTTTTGTGTGGGAATAGCTTAAAGACACTGTCCACAAGGATATGCCCTCTACACCAGATGATATGAAAGGATGTAACTGAGATTTAAAATTGTCTCGAATGTGCTACAATATGTGTACTATCTTTTCATAGCGGACTGAAAGCGTGTATTGAACCTGCCGGTGGTCACTTTGGACACAGTCTTTGAAGGTCAATGTTCTCTTCACCCGTCAGAATCTACAGAATTAGTGTAATTCCCCTTTGTTTTTCTTTGAGTTTGCTATCACAGAATGTACAACTGTAGGTGTGAAAAAGTTTCAAAATAATATTTCAAACACTTCCACTAGAATCCTGCAAGAAACTCCACTGGCATTTTTATTTATCCTAATTTTATTTTGTTATTGTAACTAGTCATCGTTCTATTTAAAAAGGAAGTTTGTTTTAAAAAAATACACTTTCGAAGCATTGCTAAAATCTGATTATATGCTAAAAGTGTGAGCCTCCGACTATCAGTCAACGCTGAAAAAGCTGCACATCAATAGAACTTTCCATTTCAGAAATATTTACGGTGTAAGCTTAGGTGATTTTTCCTGTATATTAGTAACGACCAGGGCGCGGATTCAATTCAATTCAAATTTATTCATTCAATTTAACATGTGTGTGTGCGTGCGTGTGTGTGTGCGTGTGTGTGCGTGCGTGTGTGTGTGCGTGTGCGTGTGCGTGCGCGTGTGCGTGTGCGTGCGCGTGTGCGTGTGCGTGCGCGTGCGCGTGCGTGCGTGCGTGTGTGTGTGTGTGTGTGTGTGTGTGTGTGTGTGTGTATTCGTCCAGTATTTTAAACATTTAATTATAATATTATAAGTTAAACAATAATTGCTTTAAAAATTATATTGTACATGTAGATTAAACTTGTACCTACATTTTTAAAAAATACAAGTGAATACTTCATTAATTCAAAAACTCATCAGTTCAGTAATAATATTTTTCAATTAAAAATTGCTTGAGATGCTTTTCGAAGCGCGGAATGGAATTTATATGTTTTATTTCAATAGGTAATTTGTTGTAAAATATGGTAGAAACTATTTTCAAACAATTTTTTGTTAAATGGGGTTATATGTAGTTTTGCTTTATCTCTTGTGTTATGACAGTGAATTTCAGAATTTATGGTAAAATCTTAGATTCGTGTTTGCATTAATACAATTGTTTCATATAAATATGTACAGAGTAATGGCAAAATGTTTAGTTCTTTAAAGAATGGTTTGCAGCTGACAACAGAAGGTAAATTTTGCTGACATGTCATCTTTTTTCCCTTTAAATTCCTGCAATGTCTTTATAAATCCTAGATATGAACCACTGATTATAAATATGTTATTTTCTGCAGCTGTACGCACAATATATTCCATCATATCTGCTTACGTGTCAGTAAGTTGTGTTGGACTCCGGTTGGATTGCATGACATCATAGTGGCAAAGGGGACAGTTGTGCGGTGACTGGCATACCGCGAGGTTGTCGTTCCGCTGTGCACGGTAGTAAACGCCAGGCAGAGCGGGCTTTGTTTGTGCTGTCGTGTATACAGTTCAGCGCTCCGCGCGTAGTTTTGTTGAATTGGGTATATTTATACCTGTTCGGTTTTGAGTTTAAAAAGTAATCATGGCGATGTACAAACGTGTGAATACACTAAAAATTCAATTTGAAGCAACGGCAAGTAAACCTACTGCATTAGAAATCCACCAGTGGCTTGTAAATTTCATGGGATTACAAGTGGATCAAGTTGACACGCTCCAGCTGCACACAAGAGAACGTGCTATATATGTGAAGGTGATTTCGGCGGTATTATACGATAATCTCCTAGCCCGTTATCAAGATGAACAAACCTTTACCTACGCCTCTGGAGAAACGGCAAAGTTACGAATTACACCGGGTGATCAGCAAACAGTGAATGTTAGAGTGTTCAATTTACCTTCGGAGGTTCCCCTCGCTGTGTTGTCGCAGCAGCTGAGCCAATACGGTACAGTGTATGACATACGCAGAGAGCAATGGAGCTCCCAGTATCTTCTTCCGACTAACAACGGAGTGATTGCTGTGAAGATGGGACTAAAACGTCACATACCTGCTAGCTTGGTTATCGATACCTATTTGATTGGAATCAGTTACATCGGTCAACCGCAAGCTTGTCATCTCTGTCATGCCACTACCCACCTGAAAGCTGAGTGCCCCCTTCGTGCTACGCGGTTACCCATCAACCCACGGAACCGTCCAGTTACCTTCAGTGTCGCAGCAGGTGCTAACTCATATGCTGCTGCTGTCGGTAGAGAGTACGCAGCAGGTTCGACGAGTACGTCCACAGAAGACCAGCCGCCGGAGCAACCTACACAACAGGCAGACAATGGTCCGGTAGTAGTGGAGCTAACGAGAGAGCCGGCGGAGTCCGAAAAGTCTGCAGTGGCCAACGATATCACGCCTATGGTTGAGACACAGGATGCCCCTAAAAGATCTGCTGTTACTGCTCCAGCTGAGGGTTCTCGGGATGGTGTTATGGAGGTTGTAAGTGATGAAGAAGTAGAGGTATCTGATACTGAAATAGCTCAGTTAAGGCAAAAGGTTGGCATTACATTGTCGGGTCGCGACCCTCGATTAAGAAGTCAGCACAGGAGGATGGAAGTGCAAGGAATTCCACCACGACAGCAACCTCCGGATGTGCTACACCTGAAAGGTGGTCCCCCGGTTCCCCTCCAAGGGAATGAGATAGACTCAGTCAAGCGGCCGGCAGTGGATGACGGTGATGAATATGAAGAAGAACTACGTTCAGCTAAACTTACCAAAGAGGATTCGTGCCCAGGCATTGTTCAAGGAGGCTCAACTGATATTAAAGTGGTTCCTGGTTCTTCGAAATCCTGGCATCACTAAGGATGTGCTCCTAGCCCATTGAATGCCGATAGGTGCGCAAATCTGGGCTTCGCTTAATGTTAATGGTCTGCGACAGGTGGTCAAACAGCAACTTTTAAGGGACTTCTTGATAAATCATGACATAGATATCTGCTTTTTGCAGGAGGTGAATATTGATAATATGGACTTCTTATATGGCTACGAGTACGAGACGAATCTTGGGCCGGAAGGTACCGGTACGGCTATTGTGTATCGTCAAGGTTTACAACTACATAATTTCGTGCTCCATCCCTCTGGTAGAGCCATCTCAGCAGTGTATGAGGGCATTACCTTGGTGAACATTTACGCCCCTGCGGGCAGTAATAAACGAAAGCAGCGAGAAAATTTTTTTAGGCAAGACATCTTGACCCATATTCCAGCAAGTGCACCGTTCGTCCTGGTTGGCGATTTTAATTGTACTTTAGCTGCTACAGATCAACGGGGTGCCGTCAATGGGTGTAGTACTCTGCAACAGCTAGTAGAACAAATGCACCTGACAGATACCTGGGAACATAAGCACGGCTCAGCAGTACAATTTACATTCGTGAGAGGACCATCAGCTTCACGACTGGACCGCATGTATGTTACGGCTGAACTCTTACCCCGCCTTCAGCGCACAGAAATAATGCCGGTGGCATTTAGTGATCATAACGCTCTAATACATGCACTTGAGGGCAGGGTGGCGAGCTGCAATAGAGGCAGAGGTTACTGGAAACTTAACTGCTCCTTGCTTACGGATGAGGAAGTGATGACTGATTTCCAGGACTGCTGGTCACGATTGCGGGAATCCTTTGCGCGTGCACCAAACAAAGTCGACTGGTGGGTGTGTAAAGCCAAACCTACATTACGCAACTTCTTTCGGGCTGCTGCCGTTCGTCGAGCGCTGGCTAGAAGAGAAACCATGGAATATTACTTCCAAATCCTCCACGAGCTGCACGTACGCCAACAGCAGGGAGACAATGTTCTGCAACTAGTGCGGGAGATCAAAGAACATATAAAAGCTCGTAAAACACAACAACTTCAGGGATATTTGGCCAGAGTACACTCGGAGGAAGTGCTGCAGTGGGAGCAGGCGAGTTTTTTTCATTTGGCAAAGGAACGTAATCATGGTCGCCGGAAGCTAATCACTCAACTTGAAATAGATGGACGGGAGGTTTCCACTACAGCCGAAATTATTCGTGAAGTGAACAATTTCTACGCACAACGATTCACCGACCCCGCAGATCTCGCACACAAAGTAGAGGCATATATGTCAAAATTCCTACCAGAGCTACCGGAAGAATTGTGGCAGGACACGCTGTCGCTGTCCAAATCAGAGTTACGTGAAATAATCCAAAAATCCAAATTGCGTGCCTCCCCAGGACCTGATGGCTTGCCATATGAATTTTACAAGCAATGTTGGTGTCACATCCAGAACGAACTGTTACAAGTCTTTCAGGAAATGTGGAATACAGAGCATTTACCACGCACATTTGCAGATGGGATAGTGGTACAACTTCCGAAGGTGGCTAGACCCAAGTCCTTACAGGATTATCGACCGATCACGCTGTTAAACTGTGATTACAAACTGTTCGCTAAAATAATTGTTGGTCGTATGCATAAGATACTACCATATAGCATTAGCGAGTTCCAGGCCGCAGTAAAGAAGGGAGCGACCCTGCAAAATACGTTAGCTGCCTTGAGAGGATGTATACTGCATTGCGCACAGGAACATCAGTCTGCAACGATTATTAATTTGGACCTCCAAAGGGCCTTTGACAGCGTTGTTCATGACGGTTTGTGGAGACGTATGATGGAATTAAAAGTGCCTGATAAATTCTGCAACCTGATTCGAGCCATGTATGCTGGTGCCTCGTCAAAAGTTCTCTTCAATGGCTATTTAACGTCTGCTATACCGATTAAACGCTCAGTCAGACAAGGATGTCCCATGTCCATGATGCTATTCTCCCTGTATGTTGACCCACTACTCCGACAGCTGCAATCTACACTTGATGGACTTGAGATATATGGGCAGCGAATGGTTGTGAGGGCCTACGCAGACGATATTACGGTAATAGTTACCACCCCCCAAGACAGTCCTCGCTTAAGAGATTGTTTACAAGAGTACGAGGGATCGACAGGGATGACATTTAATATGCAGAAGTCCGAGATTTTAGCCATTGGACCAGATCCGCCGGACACATCCATCTTAGGAATACCTATGGTGCCGCGCACGAAGATTTTGGGAGTTTACTTTAGTGATAGTGAGACGGACATGAGGGAATATAACTGGACGACCCGGATTAATGTACTGCGTGGGATGATGTACAAGCAGAAACTCCGGATGTTGAATTTGGTACAACGTATACGATATTGTAACAGTTTCGCGCTCAGCAGGATTTGGTACCTTGCACACGTGCTACCACCAACAAAGCGGGATTCCCAGAGGATAGAACAGATATTGGGCTATTTCATCTGGACAGGGAAGCTCTACCGTGTTGCGCGGGCTGAACTACGTCTCCCGAAGGGGCAAGGTGGTTGGGGATTAATAGAGGTGGCTCTCCAGTCGCAAGCGTTGATGATCAAAATGCTTCTGCTTGCCCTAAATAATCAGAGTGATCCCGTGGACACCATGATACAACGCACGCACATGGATTTTTGGCGCCAAGGACAACGAGGCAAGGTACCCGAGATTTTACGGGACACATATTACGCGTTGGAGCGGTTACCCCCGGAGCACTCAATAGATGGTGATAAGTGCACAGTAAAGAACATTTATGCTTATCTTCGTCAAGCAGTTAGAATCACCCCACAGGTACAGATAAAATATCCGCAGCTGCCCTGGCAGCGCATATGGAAATGTTTTGGCTGTCAGCAACTGAACACCACATGGTTAGCGGTGACGTATGAAATTGTCAATGAACTTCTTCCAACGGCAGACAAACTGTACCGCCACAGAATGGCTAACTGCCCGAGATGCCCTATTTGCTCGGAAGCAGATTCACTTCCGCATCGGGTGATGGTATGTTCCGGAAAAGCTGATATATGGAACTGGGTGCTAGACAAATGTAATAGCTGGATACCTGCCGGATGGGATGCTTCACATGAAGATATATTACATCTGAATCTTCCTAAGGTGAACCCTTCATTACAACGTGCACTGCTCTGGCTCATAATGGGTACATTTACCTGGATAAACACACTGGACACGCCAAGTGATTGTTCAGTATCACGGCTCAGACGATTTTTACGCGAAGAGAGATGGACAATGATCCAGCTCAAGAAAATAGCACCCTTCAAACCGTGGATACTGCACGTTTAAGAGATATAGGCAGAATAATATCAATTTCGGACATCATTCCCCTACATGTAAAACAGTGAGGTACAATAAAATAAAGATAAAAATCGGTCCCCCCCTTCCTCCCTCTCCTTGTCCCTCCCTTCCTTCCTCTTTCGCTTCAAAAATAAAAGCAAGTAGTTTAAGTTAACAAAAAAAAAGGGGAAGTCATAACGGAGTCAGCCAAGGGTCAGAGTTCAAACACGATGCAGTAGTTTGAGTTTTTCGTGCGTAAAAATCCTTAGCATTGCTTTCTCCAGAAGAGAAGTAAAGTCGATGGTCCCGCGTCGTAGATTTACGACACGTAAAAACTTCAAGACCGATTAGGAGAGCTCTTAGCAAAACTAAGCGGCCTTTCACACACACTAGAGAATGGGACGCTCACAGTCGCAGCATTTAAAAAGGGCCCATAGATAAAGGGTGTCCCAGCTTACTCTGCGACCTCAAATATCTCCGAAATGAAGCATAATATGAAAATTCCAACTGGTCAGGAATGTGCATATGTCAGGGGCTTACATAATGAGAAGATATGCAACAATTCATAAAGGTGAACAAATAACACTTCCAACACCAAGTTGCCTAGAAACGGAAATAAATGGAACATGTATCTGTATTCCAGCAAAATGAAAAATACAGCTGCAATTAGTGATAACACACTTGGTTTCACGTTTCTAAACCGCATACGTTCTGAAATACGTGGCTGTTAAGAGGATGGCAATGGCACCACCGTTTCTGACGTATTGCAACACGTGTCCACCAGCGCAAAGTAAGTACATGAAAGGAATGCGCCTCCTTACACAGTGCAGCAAGGACAGCCAATGTGTGTGACAGAGAACGCATGCTACAGAAGGAGCAGAACCGTTAAAAAACATGCGCCCTATACACTCTGTACTCTAAAACCGAGAAGATTAATTCCAAAAGTAGAAGCCGTCGGAATGTTTTTGAATGGTCTGCAACTGAAATGGCATGGCGTGTCATGAACTACCGAGGGAGGGTGTAGGAACCGGAACCTTTTCCTTTTCCAACCCCCCTGCGTCTCATCCACCAGAGACTTTCTTTCCTGTGTACTTCTTTTCCCAGGGCAGGGGTTGCTTTCACTGGCCTGTAGCCTGCTGTAAACAAACCGAGGCACTTCAGGAAGGATGTCTTCAGTGGTGGAGTGCTATAGTTTCCTTCTCGTGATAGTTTATAGTTTTATTTTAGCGCATTTTGTTTTTGTGGTGCTTTGGAAGTGAACTGTAAGTAGTATTTGAATTACATAAGACACACCATTAAATAATAAGAAGGACAAATAACAAAATTTGGATTGCTATATTCTGGAGAAGTATCAGAATACTTAAATAAGGGGCATGTATTAATAACAAGGAGAATAATAGATTGTATTTATTTTTAAAAATATTAGTATATTATTACTTACTAGTGAGGAACTGGCGGATTATTTCTTGTTAAATATACGTATTATTTTTTTAAGTAGACTTCTGAAACGGAATACTGGCGGATTACGGAAGCAAGTAAAAATACGGGAGGGAATAATTATGAAAGTGAAAGAGATGTGTTTCTGCCAAGGAAAAGTTTAGCAAGATCCCCTGTTAAGGGTAGTAAAGCTATTACCAACTCCTCAATTGAAAAATACAATATGGAGGAGTTTCAAGAAGCTTTGGTAGAAATAAATGTTTTCATTGGCAAGGAGAAGAGTGAGTGAGTGTGTGGTGTTTAAGGGCCCGTCGACAACAAGGTCATTTGCGCCCCGGCAAGGAGAAGATAAGTGCAGAAAATAAGCATACGATTTTTTTCATTGTTATAAACATTTCCAAAAGAATTGTAATTTATAAATATCGAAAAGCAAAAGGCTCTGAAAGAGGTTGAAGTATATAAAGGTTTGTTAGTAAAGAAGGAAAGTAAAACACAGGCCTTTTCAAAGGCGCAAGCTACAGCTTTGCCGCAACCTAGTCAGAAATAAATTGAGTGTCAGAGGTCAATAAACAAAAAGACTTGTACATTGTTTATGTCATCTACTAAGAACCATGAGGCAAAACAAGTGAGGAAGATTGTTTCCAATAAGCTAAAACCTTTGGAAGAAAAAATCAAAATACAAAGTATGCGAACGGCAGCAGAAAAAGTAATTGTAATTGGAACGGAAACTGTAGAGGATGCGGAGCGCATCATCAAGAGTAGAAATTTGTCAAACCAAGATTTAAAATTTAACAGGGCAAAAAAGAAGAATTCTTTGATTTCTGTATGGTGTCATGAAATGGAGAACGGAAGAAGAGATGAAGGAAACAATCTATAAACCAAATTTTGAGAACATATTAAATCAGAAAGCTTTCGACGAAGGCTTCAATTTTCGTTTTAAAACTGGAAAAAGAAAAGAAGAATCTGTTCACCATATGGAGAGGTGTCCCCACAGATAAGAAAGCTAATTATCGCGAAAAGAATACTTTATATAGGTTTTCAACAGTAAATATTAAAGATTTTATGTCTGTTGCAAAATGTGAAAAGTGTCAGGCATACGGACGCGTAGCAATATTTGGTAGAAGAGATGAAGTGTGCGGTCCCTGCGGTGAAAAAATAACAAAAACGATTGCTCAAAGAAGCAAGGACATCCTGTGTGCGTTCCCTGTTTCTTTAGAAACAAGAAGTGTGTAGATCCTAATAATTGTTCAACCTATCAGTTATGCCGGGAACGCGCCATAAGCAAGATAAATTATGATTAATCATGAAAATGCGGATTTAGTTAAGAAAAAAGAGGCCAAGGTAAATACACCTAGTAGAGTAAGGAGAAATATAAAAAGAGGTGTAGAGCATAAATTAAAATTGTGGGAACTTGAAAGTTCAGATATGTCAAAGTACGGGAAATAAGACCTAAGAGCGTTGAAATGCACACACCAGAACAGGGAAGTTTAAGATCTGAAGAAATATGATGTGAAAATATCAAAATAATGAAAAATAAATAAATAACCTTACGGATGCCATGGGTAGTATAAAACTTAATTATAAGAAAATTGAAGTAGATTTTGACGCAATTATGACGGAGGATGTAACTGACGGGGAGAAAGGAGATGATCGTTTTATGAGCTTCGAATTAATGCGACTTAGTAATCCAGTAGTCAAGAGCGAGTCACCAGGTTCACCTAAGTGGAGTGTTTTACGTCTCAGCACCTAGCCGCACCGGGCGGTTTAAAAGGTTTGTCTTGTGTCGCAAGTTTTTGTCTATGGACATGGGCTTCTCTAATCTATCTCGGGCGTTGTAGCCGCTTGTACAGCCACCTGTGCACGCAGTGACCATACAAAATGCTGCCTGCAGCTAGCTGTCCACTTGGAGGTAGCCCGGTGCATACCTAGATGGCTTGTGGTGTAGCTTGAAAGTGTGGTCGCTGTTCACTCAAGATTATCCATGGCCTGCTTGGGTAATCGGTAGCTCCTCCTCCTACAAGGTGCTTTATCGTTGTAGCGACCAATAGTATTCATCAGCTGGTCGGTTTGCGGTTTGAGTTAACTGTGGATGGTGGTGGATCTCTCTCATAGCGTGTCCACAATGTATGGGAGTCCAGACTGGATGTGTATCAGGTGTGAGGGACCTTCGAGAAGAAAACACCTACGGAACAGAAGAGCCCGACTAGCCTAAAGCAGCCGAGAAGAAGGGATCCGAGCCAGCATCGGAAGCAGCGGCCCACGCAAGTGGTAACTACCTAACAGTTTAACAGGGTAGAAAGACAAGGCCGCAGACAACAGTACCAGAACTGGTATCTTAGGCGCCCTCGGGCAGACCCTCTGTCTTTCGGGCATTTTAGCGCCCTCTATCTGTTCTTTCTCTTCTCCTACTGATTTCTTTCATCGTTTCTATTAGTATATAAGTTTGCCCCCTTAGAACTCTATTTCGTTAACACACATCTCATTCACACACACTTATACACAATTCACCAGAAATCTTCGACATGGGGAAAGTTGGACACCTTGCCAAAACCCTCTCCCCTTCATCCCTATCAAGACCAAATAAACCCGTCAAAGCAACAACTCTCAAAATGACGAGATCGCCGCCCAGAGACACTGCACATAAACCAATAAAAAACACAGCTCCGAACTCTCCAACCAGACCACACACGAGATCACATACACAAACTAAACATAGCACTCCACCCACCACACCAAAACAGACCACACCAAATCAAACCACACCAAAACAAACACCAAACACACACAAGGAGCTCACGAACAATGACAACATACAAGCAAACACACCCACACAGCCAGAGACATCACAAAATACTACAGCCAAACTCACCGACTCACAACACACATCCAGCACTCTAAAGAAACAACACAAACACCGTCACACGATTCCGAATCTGACATGGAACTCCCCACACCACCACCGCTCCCCAGTCACCTATCCCTGAAACTTATGCGGACGCAATAAGGACACCTCCCAAAACTCAAAACACTTACACAGAGTAAAAGCCAAACTTGGCACACTGTACTTAAACAAAAGTCAGTCAACATACACGCACACACCTTTGACAGCAAGTAAAGGCCCAAATACTCCTACACAATACAATCAGCATATCGCTCCGGTGACTTCGCCTTAAGGATGTACTGCCTGAGTGACTACCACAAGATGTTGGAGCACCTCAAGGCAGAGGACGCACAATTTTACCTACTCCCCCACTCTGACACTAGGAGTGTTATTAAAGGACTGTGCGCCCAGTTCACCGGAGAACACATAAGACAGAAACTGGCAGGCTACCAATTTGAGGCCATTAGGGCAGTGCAGATGCACTCTACGGCCAGGATTAGGTACCCCTTCCCGATGTTCCTTGTTGAACTGGAGGACACCACCAAAAATAGGCAGATTAGAAGCCTCAAATATTTAGCCTACTTTAGGATCAGAGTGAAGAATATAGGACCGTTCCAGATCCAAAACAATGTAAGCGTTGCCAAGAGCTGTGGCACACACAAAGAGAATGTCAGGCTCCTACCGAAACATGCGCCAAATGCACAGGCCCCGGCCCCTCACACAGCTGTAAATTGCCCACAGAAGAGCGCAAGTGCGCCCTCTGTGGAGAGCAGGGTCATGGTGCAACTTGGCGCGGTTGCATCAAATACCAAGTCGCATTAAATAAAGAAAGGCCAAGGACCCAGCCTGGAAACCCCACTCCAAAAGAACATCACCAAACTTTTTCCAAGGCTGGTCCGTTAAGAGTAGAAGGGCAATGGTTATTTCAGGACCGTCGCGGTAGGATCCATCATGCCCCAGGCCCTTCTGCAGCCGTGGACAAGCGGATAACACCCGCTCAAGTACATCATTCAGCTCCAGCAACACAACCCAAAGAAAAACATACAGACAAAACACAAACAAAGAAACAACAGTTTCCCCCACACCTTAAAGAATCAAGCATATTGATTCCCGACACGCTAT
Source organism: Mantis religiosa (assembly GCA_030765055.1). Classification (NCBI taxonomy): domain Eukaryota; kingdom Metazoa; phylum Arthropoda; class Insecta; order Mantodea; family Mantidae; genus Mantis; species Mantis religiosa. The sequence continues at coordinate 139,553,438 of CM060959.1, read as the reverse complement.
CCCACCGCGAAACATTTGAAAATGGCCTTGCACTGGCGGATTTCCTAACAAAACTATGAATCCCCAACGTAAGGATAGGCTGGCAGATCTTCCAAGATCGTGCCAGGTGGCTCTTGGAGATTTTAGCATCACCAAACTTTGACCCCCTGTACACCTGTGACTGTGTAACAAGATTTCTGGGGATACTAACACAGATCAGCAATGTCTAGTACATCCACCATAAACACAATATACTGAAACTGCAACAACCTCCGTAGAAAACGAAATGAACTTACAGATTTCCTCCAAAGAAACAGCTTCCAACTTGCATTATTAAATGAAACACACCTGAGACCTACAGACCGCTTCTCAGTCCCAGGATATTCTGTTTATCGAAACGATAGAAATAGAGTCCGTCCAACATCACCAAGCATCTCTACCACAATCAAACCGCTTATAAGTCACAGCCATTAGGGTAAAATTGCACAATGCAGATGTCACCTTCATCGCGGCATACCACCCTCCGGGCGATACTGACACAGATCACCCTCGTAAACACAGCACACAAAGTAGTCCTAGCCGGAGACTTAAATGCTAAACACTTTCTCTGGAACTGCCAAACAATGAAGACCGCCGGCAACAAACTACTTGCCTACAGTAATAACTCTAATATTTTACTAACCGGACCAAAGGAACCAACATTCATACCCAGAATACAGATTCACAGGCCAGATATTTTAGACATTTTGCTACTCAAAAACAGCCCGTCTCGATTAGCGTAGATGGTAGCATGTCTGCCTCACGTTCAAGAGGTCCCGAGTTCGAATCTCGGTCAGGGCGAGTTACCTGCATAAGATTTTCCGGGGTTTTCCCTTATCCTGAAAGACGAATGTCTGGTAACTCTAAACTCCATGGACCCTGGACTCATTTGAGCATCATTTCACCCCTTTCATTCATCGTCTGATATGACTTAACGTTGGAGGACGTAAATTACAACAGAAACCTCAAAAACATCACTCACAACACCAACAGACATGCAACTAACGACTTAACATCCGACCATCTCCCAGTTTTATTAGAAATTGAAGCCCCCTTATCGTTTAAATTAGAACCCCCCAGGCCAAATTACAGACAAGCCGACTGGGAGGCCTTCGAAACCACGTTGAAAAACACAATCGTGGAAACAACAATAGAAACACATGACGAACAGGACGAAGCAATAAACAATATAGTCAAAGCGATAAAGCAATGCACAAAGAAACACGTCCCTATTAGATATCCAACGTCGACAAACAAACGTTTTCCCCGCGATATCAGAGTAATAATCCAAGAAACAAATCGAGCTAGACGCCAATGGCAAAGATCCCGCAATCTAATACATCGTAACCAGTACAACGAACTAAACAATCTAGCTGGCAAGCATATCCGAGAATACGCCAGAAACCAATGGAATGATATGCTAAGCGAAATACAACCTCAAAACCATACGATCTGGCGCATAACGAAATGTCTCACCCGCACAAATACACACGTCCCTCCCCTCCATACCCCTAATGGAATTGCCGAAATTCCCCGAGACAAAGCCGAAGCGTTTGCCGATACCCTTGAAGCAGCCTTCCAGCCTAATGCCCATCCATCAGACCACGCTTTCGTAGCCGAAACGGAAACAATAAGACAACCTGGACCACACCCAAACACACAATAAAGTACGTAGAACTAACGCGGGAGAAATCAAATGGATAATTAAGCACTTACCTACAAGAAAGGCCCCGGTGTCAGGCGAAATCTCAAATATGGCACTTAAACATCTGCCAACGAATGCACTGAAGCTACTAGCGAACATATTCAATCACACCATTGACAAAGGCAGATTTCCTCCTCAGTGGAAGGAGGCCAAAATACGATTATTTCCCAAGCCGCGAAAGAGACAACCACTATCAGAAAATTATAGACCAATTAGGCTACTAAATACAATGAGAAAGGTTCTGGAAAAGATACTATTAAAACGCATTAATACACACATAATAAAGAACGACATACTGATTAACGAGCAATTTGGTTTTAGAAGCCAACACTCGACAACACTGCAACTGCTCCGACTAACTGAATCAATTGCTAAAGGCTTCAACATTAACCGATTGACAAGTGTCATCTTACTAGACATTGAAAGGGCATTCGACCGAGTTCGGCACGCTGGACTACTCCGAAAACTTATAACATTAGGGTTCGCGAACTCCTGAGTAACTATCATCAAGGATTATCTCACTAATAGGACTTTCCGAACAAGCATACAAAACGAAACCTCCTCATTAAGACCCATTAGGGCAGGAGTACCCCAAGGAATTCTATTGGGACCAGTCATATTCAATTTATACATCAACGACATACCGGAAACTCAGAGTACATAGGTACTTATACGCCGACGACATAGCACAAGCCCCACAATCGACCGCGCCTAGAATAATAGCCAAAAGGCTACGTAATGCATTGACTAACCTAGAGTCATGGCTGACAAATGGCGCGTAAAAGTAAACGCGCGAAAAAGCCAAGCAATAATATTTACTAAGCGAACCAAGCACCGCCACAACAAATATGGGCTAATGCCACTAACATTCCGGAACGATGAAATCGAATGGAAGGACACAATTACCTACTTAGGTGTAACAATGGATCAGGGTCTTACTTGGAAACAACATATTAACACAGTAAGAGCCAAAGCAAATGCCCAATTAAATAAACTGTACCGAATTATCAATACAAACAGCTCACCAAAACTAGAGATAGGGAAAACACAATATAAAACACTTATTAGACCCATCCTAGCATACGCTGCCCCCGTATGGGGACATACAGCCAAAACTCACATTAAGAGATTGCAAACTATGCAAAATACAATACTTCGTATTATCACCAGGCTACCACCACTCGCACCGGCATACCAACTCCACGAGGAATTAAAAATGCATTCCATCGAGCAATTAATTAAAAGACTCAGCTTCAACCTACTCGAGAAGGAGAAGAAGAACCACAATCAAATAATACGGTACTGGGGGGAATACGACACAATATAGGATAAACACGCAAGGCCACTGTCTCTTTATGAAAGAACATAATCTCGGGGAGCCAGAGGTAGACATACAACAATATCTGGATAACCTAGTTAAATATTCAGATGTTTTACATCGCTCATCAGAGTTAAACACACCCATATCAGTACATCAACACACGCACACGCGCGCACACACACACACACAACCACACACACACCTCCCACAGCCCTCAAGTCCTTGCGCCAATCACTGGCCTTGGCGGCCGCGGGAAAGAGGGTCCCCTGTGAGTGGAACAGGCTGGCACCTATAATTGAATAGGTGGGCCGCCCGTCGAGTGCGCACTCTCAAATATTGACCAAGCAGATACATGGACTACGAGAAGGCTTTCACACACTTTAACGATGCTGAAAGATAGATAATAGCAACTGACCATTACAGCAATGCCGACAAAGCAAACTATGCTTACATTTAGGTTTAGTCAGATAGCCTTAAGGTACAATAGACAATCACCGACATGCATGCAAGTAAAGTCTGTTTAGTTAACTCTTGTGCACGTCAGCCGACTCCTCTGACGAACCCTTATAATCGTTTTACAACCCCGGCCCTCTTTCTCCCAGACCGCTCTGCAAGGTTGCCACATTTCTCGATACGTCATGGGTATCGTACAAGGTTTCGTCTAAATAAATTATCTTATGTCCATTGCTGTGAAACTTCCTTAGTTTTGACATACACACACAGAGAGAGAGAGAGAGAGAGAGAGAGAGAGAGAGAGAGAGAGAGAGAGAGAGAGAGAGAGAGAGAGAGAGAGAGAGACAGATATATATTCGCCAAGCTACAATTCCACTGGATTCCATAATAACCCTTAACTTATTCAAAGTGCGGTATTTGAAACCGAGCTCCGGTCCTCAACGACAGTGTTCCATATCTGAAGTGTGGAGATAGATTTATGATGGTCATTAGTTGGCGGTAGGGTCAGGTTCCTTTGAGTCCAAACTGCACACGCGTTGACCAGACAGACTTTAATACTTGTAGTGACAATCAAACACCTAAACTTAAGACACAGCGCTATGGCGTGATAAATTACCCTAAACTTCCTAACAAATAACACCTGTAATCCTACCAAAACCACTCCAAATAGGCAGTGGATTAGGCTGGGCTTCAATGTCAAGCCTGTATCCCTGCATCAGAAACCCACTCAGCTGAATCGCACTGCGAGCCAGCTATGATTACCTCATGGAATGCGCGGGTGCTTTAGGCGGTACCGCAGCACATTTCTCCTTCCCAATCCGGTGGAGCATTTTAGTGGAGGTGAAGTCCACATACCCCAATGCTCCCTCCAACACAGTGGAAATCCATAAATGGATTTTTCCTCCACTCGAAAAAATGTGTAATGGGAATCCAGGCCCAGTATAAGAGAGGCATAAGAAGAACAATAGCGCTAGAATCGTTCCTGCGCTGTAATTGATGCTGAGCTTTATGTAAGATATATATAAACGATGTTCAATTTTGTCTTTGATTTACCACGCACAATTTGACGTCATCAATAGCATCACTGACTGAGCGAGTTTATATAGGATTCCGCTTGCGGCTTGAGATCGTATTTGATCTGCCGACGGCAGCTTCGAGGCCTCCCTCTGCCGGCAGATAAATATACTATTTGAGAGGGGGTTCGTGCCCGCGTATTACAAGGGTGCGTAATTTCACCTGGTCCGTAGATGCGATAACTCTTGAAGTTTGTTTTAATGAATGTAACACTATAAATGACGGATAAATACCAATAATATATGCAATTTGGTATTTCTCTGAGAAGATATGTAACTTAATATAATTTACTAAAGGGCTGCCAACTTAATAACAGTATTGGTTTCAAAATATTTTAGTAAAGACACTCATTTTTTCCCCCTTTCAACTGTGCACGTCATATCAAACGATGAATGTATAAATGAATGAGTGAGTGACTGAATGAATGAAACGGGTGATATGATATTCAAGTAGCCCGCCTTGATACCGTAGATGGTAGCATGTCTGCCTCACGTTCAAGAGGTCACGAGTTCGAATTTCGTTTAGAGTGAGTTACCTGGATAAGGTTTTTCCGGGGTTTTCTCTTATTCTGAAAGACGAATGTTGGGTAGCTCTAAGCTCTATGGACACTGGACACATTTGAGCATCATTTCACCCATTTTATTCAACGTCCGATATGACTTAACGTTGGAGGACGTAAAATTAAAGAAAAATGATACTCAGGTCCAGAGTCCCTAGAGCTGGAGTAAGTGACATTCGTTTTTGTAGGATAAAAGAGAACCCTAGAAAAAGCCTTTAACCACGTAACTCATGCTTAGTGAGATTCGAACTCGCGAGTTCTTGAGTCGGGCAGAAAGAGATGTAAACTAACCGAATATGAGGTGCTTATCAAAATATGTTTATCAAAACAATGAAACCATCCCTAATTAAATAGGCCCAAAGCTTCCCGGTTCCAGTCCTTAATTAAATAGGCCCAAAGCATCCCGGTTCCAGTCCTTAATTAAAAAAGGACCAAAGCCTCCCGGTTCCAATTCATAATTAAATAGGCAGAAAGCCACCCGGTTACAGTCCCTAATTAAATACGCCCAAAGCCCCCCGGTTCCAGTCCCTAACTAAATAAGCCCAAATCCTCCCGGATTTAGTCCCTAATTAAACAGGCCCAAAGCATCCTGGTTCCAGTCCTTAATTAAATAGGCCCACAGCGTCCAGGTTCCAGTACCTAATTACAGAGGCCCAGAGCTCTCCCAGTCCAGTCCCTAACTAAATAGGCCCAAAGATTTCCGGTTACAGTACCTAATTAAATAGGTCCAAAGACTCCCGGGTCCAGTCCCTAATTATATTTCCCAGGCCTGCTGGTTCCGGTCCCTAATTAAATGGCCCCCAAGCCTCCCGGTACTAGTCCCTAATTAAACAGGCCCAAAGGCTCCCGGTCAAAGTCCCTAATTAAATAGGAACAGAGCCTCCCGGTATGTTCCTAATTAAATAACCCCCAAGATTCCCGGTTTCAGTCCCTAATTAAATAGGCCCCAAGCCTCCCGGTTCCAGCCACTAATTAAATAGGCCCAAGGCCTCCCGGTTACAGTCGCTAATTAAAGAGGCCCAAAGCCTGCCGGTTCTAGTCGCAAATTAACAGGTCAAGAGCCTCCCGGTTCCAGTCCCTAGTTAAATAGGCCCAAATCCTCCCGGTTCCAGTCCCTCATTAAATAGGGACAAAGCCTGCCGGTTCCAGTCCCTAATTACACTCAAAGCCTCCCAGTTCCAGCCCCTAATAAAATAGGCCCAAAGACTCCCGTTTCCAGTTCCTAACTAAATAGCCCCCAAACCTCCCGGTTCTAGTGGCTAATTAAAGAGGCCCAAAGCCTGCCGGTTCTCGTTCCAAACTGACAGGCCTAGAGACGCCCGGTTCTTGTCCCTAGTTAAATAGCCCCAAGCCTCCCGTTTCCAGACTCTAATTAAATAGCACCAAGCCTCCCGGTTCCAGTCCCTAATTAAATAGGCCCAAGCCTCCCGGTTCCAGTCCCTAATTATATAGGCCTAAAGCCTCCCGTTTCCAGTCTCTAATTAAATAGCACCAAGCCTCCCGGTTCCAGTCTCTAATTAAATAGGCCCAAGCCTCCCGTTTCCAGTCTCTAATTAAATAGGCCCAAGCCTCCCGGTTCCAGTCCCTAATTAAATAGGTCCAAGCCTCCCGGTTCCAGTCCCTAATTAAATAGCCCCTAGCCTCCCGGTTCCAGTCCCTAATTAAATAGGCCCAAGCCTCCCGTTTCCAGTCTCTAATTAAATAGCCCCAAGCCTCCCGGTTCCAGTCCCTAATTAAATAGCCCCAAGCCTCCCGTTTCCAGTTCCTAATTAAATAGGCCCAAGCCTCCCGTTTCCAGTCTCTAATTAAATAGCACCAAGCCTCCCGGTTCCAGTACCTAATTAAATAGCCCCAAGCCTCCCGGTTCCAGTACCTAATTAAATAGCCCCAAGCCTCACGGTTCCAGTACCTAATTAAATAGACCCAAGCCTCCCGTTTCCAGTCTCTAATTAAATAGCACCAAGCCTCCCGGTTCCAGTCCCTAATTAAATAGGCCCAAGCCTCCCGGTTCCAGTCCCTAATTATATAGGCCTAAAGCCTCCCGTTTCCAGTCTCTAATTAAATAGCACCAAGCCTCCCGGTTCCAGTCCCTAATTAAATAGGCCCAAGCCTCCCGTTTCCAGTCTCTAATTAAATAGGCCCAAGCCTCCCGGTTCCAGTCCCTAATTAAATAGGCCCAAGCCTCCCGGTTCCAGTCCCTAATTAAATAGCCCCAGCCTCCCGGTTCCAGTCCCTAATTAAATAGGCCCAAGCCTCCCGTTTCCAGTCTCTAATTAAATAGCCCCAAGCCTCTCGCTTCCAGTCCCTAATTAAATAGCCCCAAGCCTCCCGGTTCCAGTCCCTAATTAAATAGGCCCAAGCTCCCGTTTCCAGTCTCTAATTAAATAGCACCAAGCCTCCCGGTTCCAGTCCCTAATTAAATAGGCCCAAGCCTCCCGGTTCCAGTCCCTAATTAAATAGGCCCAAGCCTCCCGTTTCCAGTCTCTAATTAAATAGCACCAAGCCTCCCGGTTCCAGTCCCTAATTAAATAGCCCCAAGCCTCCCGGTTCCAGTCCCTAATAATATAGGCCTAAAGCCTCCCGGTTCCAGTCCCTAATTAAATAGGCCTAAAGCCTCCCGGTACTAGTCCCTAATTAAATAGGCCCAAAGCCTCCCGTTTCCAGCCTATAATTACATAGGTTCAAAGCCTACTGGTTCCAGACCCTAATTAAATAGGCCCATAGCCTCCGGCTTCCAGTCCCTAATTAAGTTGGCCCATAGCCTCTCGGTAGTGGCTAATCAAATAGGTCCATATCCTCCCTGTTCCGAACCCTAATTAAATAGCCCCAAAGCCTCCCGGTTCCTGTCCCTAATTAAATAGGCCCAAAGCCTCCCGCTACCAGTCCCTAATTAAATAGCTCCCAAGCTTCCCGTCTGCAGTCCCTAATTAAATAGGCCCCAAGCCTCCCGGTTCCAGCCCCTAATTAAAAAGCCCCAAAGCCGCACGGTTCCAGTGCGTAATTAAATAGCCCCCAACCCTCCGGTTCCAGTCCCTAATTAAATAGCCTCCAAGCCTCCCGGTTCCAGTTACTAATTAAATAGGTCCATAGCCTCCCGTTTCCAGCCTATAATTACATAGGTTCAAAGCCTACTGGTTCCAGACCCTAATTAAATAGGTCCATAGCCTCCCGTTTCCAGCCTATAATTACATAGGTTCAAAGCCTACTGGTTCCAGACCCTAATTAAATAGGTCCATAGCCTCCCGTTTCCAGCCTATAATTACATAGGTTCAAAGCCTACTGGTTCCAGACCCTAATTAAATAGGCCCATAGCCTCCGGCTTCCAGTCCCTAATTAAGTTGGCCCATAGCCTCTCGGTATCCAGTGGCTAATCAAATAGGTCCATATCCTCCCTGTTCCGAACCCTAATTAAATAGCCCCAAAGCCTCCCGGTTCCTGTCCCTAATTAAATAAGCCCGAAGCCTCCCGGTTCTAGTCCCAAAATAAACAGGTCCAAAGCCTCCCGATTCCAGTCCCTTATTACATAGGCATCAGGCCTCCCGGTTCCAGTCCCTAATTAAATAGCCCAAACGCCTCCCGGTTCTAGTCCCAAATTGAACAGCTCCTAAACCTCCCGATTCCAGTCGCTTATAACATAGGCAAAAGGCCTCCCGGTTCCAGTCCCTAATTAAATAGCACCAAAGCCTCCCGGTTCCAGTCCCTAATTAAATAGCACCAAAGCCTCCCGGTTCCAGTCCCTAATTAAATAGCACCAAAGCCTCCCGGTTCCAGTCCCTAATTAAATAGCACCAAAGCCTCCCGGTTCCAGTCCCTAATTAAATAACCCCAAAGCCTCCCGGTTCCAGTCCCTAATTAAATAGCACCAAAGCCTCCCGGTTCCAGTCCCTAATTAAATAGCACCAAAGCCTCCCGGTTCCAGTCCCTAATTAAATAGCACCAAAGCCTCCCGGTTCCAGTCCCTAATTAAATAGGTCCAAAGCCTTCCGGTTTTTGTCATAAATTAAACATGCCCCAAGCTTCCCTGCTCCAGTCCCTTATTAAATAGCCCCCAAAGCCTCCTGGTTCCAGTCCTTAATTAAATAGCCCCAAAGCCTCCCGGTTCCAGTCCCTAATTATATAGGCCTAAAGCCTCCCGGTACTAGTCCCTAATTAAATAGCCCCAAGCCTCCCGGTTCCAGTCCCTAATTATATAGGCCTAAAGCCTCCCGGTTCCAGTCCCTAATTATATAGGCCTAAAGCCTCCCGGTTCCAGTCCGTAATTAAATAGTCCCCAATCCACCCGCTTTCAGTCCCTAATTAAATAGCCCCCATTCCTCCCGATTACAGTCCCTAATTAAATAGGCCCAAAGCCTCCCGGTTCCAGTCCCTAATTAAATAGCTCCCAAGCTTCCCGTCTGCAGTCCCTAATTAAATAGCCCCCATTCCTCCCGATTACAGTCCCTAATTAAATAGGCCCAAAGCCTCCCGGTTCCAGTCCCTAATTAAATAGCCTCCAATCCACCCGCTTTGAGTCCCTAATTAAATAGCCCCCATTCCTCACGATTACAGTCCCTAATTAAATAGGCCCCAAGCCTCCCGGTTCCAGTCCCTAATTATATAGGCCTAAAGCCTCCCGGTTCCAGTCCCTAATTATATAGGCCTAAAGCCTCCCGGTTCCAGTCCGTAATTATATAGGCCTAAAGCCTCCCGGTTCCAGTCCCTAATTATATAGGCCTAAAGCCTCCCGGTTCCAGTCCGTAATTATATAGGCCTAAAGCCTCCCGGTTCCAGTCCCTAATTATATAGGCCTAAAGCCTCCCGGTTCCAGTCCCTAATTATATAGGCCTAAAGCCTCCCGGTTCCAGTCCGTAATTAAATAGCCCCCAATCCACCCGCTTTCAGTCCCTAATTAAATAGCCCCCATTCCTCCCGATTACAGTCCCTAATTAAATAGGCCCAAAGCCTCCCGCTACCAGGCCCTAATTAAATAGCTCCCAAGCTTCCCGTCTGCAGCCCCTAATTAAATAGGCCCCAAGCCTCCCGGTTCCAGCCCCTAATTAAATAGGTCCAAAGCCTCCCGGTTCCAGTCCGTAATTAAATAGCCTCCAATCCACCCGCTTTCAGTCCCTAATTAAATAGCCCCCATTCCTCCCGATTACAGTCCCTAATTAAATAGGCCCCAAGCCTCCCGGTTCCAGTCCCTAATTATATAGGCCTAAAGCCTCCCGGTTCCAGTCCCTAATTATATAGGCCTAAAGCCTCCCGGTTCCAGTCCGTAATTATATAGGCCTAAAGCCTCCCGGTTCCAGTCCCTAATTATATAGGCCTAAAGCCTCCCGGTTCCAGTCCGTAATTAAATAGCCCCCAATCCACCCGCTTTCAGTCCCTAATTATATAGGCCTAAAGCCTCCCGGTTCCAGACCCTAATTAAATAGCCCCCATTCCTCCCGATTACAGTCCCTAATTAAATAGGCCCCAAGCTTCCCGTCTGCAGTCCCTAATTAAATAGGCCCCAAGCCTCCCGGTTCCAGCCCCAAATTAAAAAGCCCCAAAGCCTCCCGCTACCAGTCCCTAATTAAATAGCCCCCATTCCTCCCGATTACAGTCCCTAATTAAATAGCCCCCAAAGCCTCCCGCTACCAGTCCCTAATTAAATAGCCCCCATTCCTCCCGATTACAGTCCCTAATTAAATAGGCCCCAAGCCTCCCGGTTCCAGCCCCAAATTAAAAAGCCCCAAAGCCTCCCGCTACCAGACCCTAATTAAATAGCCCCCATTCCTCCCGATTACAGTCCCTAATTAAATAGGCCCAAAGCCTCCCGCTACCAGTCCCTAATTAAATAGCTCCCAAGCTTCCCGTCTGCAGTCCCTAATTAAATAGCCCCCAACCCTCCGGTTCCAGTCCCTAATTAAATAGCCTCCAAGCCTCCCGGTTCCAGTTACTAATTAAATAGGTCCAGAGCCTCCCGTTTCCAGCCTATAATTACATAGGTTCAAAGCCTACTGGTTCCAGACCCTAATTAAATAGGTCCATAGCCTCCCGTTTCCAGCCTATAATTACATAGGTTCAAAGCCTACTGGTTCCAGACCCTAATTAAATAGGCCCATAGCCTCCGGCTTCCAGTCCCTAATTAAGTTGGCCCATAGCCTCTCGGTATCCAGTGGCTAATCAAATAGGTCCATATCCTCCCTGTTCCGAAACCTAATTAAATAGCCCCAAAGCCTCCCGGTTCCTGTCCCTAATTAAATAGGCCCGAAGCCTCCCGGTTCTAGTCCCAAAATAAACAGGTCCAAAGCCTCCCGATTCCAGTCCCTTATTACATAGGCATCAGGCCTCGCGGTTCCAGTCCCTAATTAAATAGCCCAAAAGACTCCCGGTTCTAGTCCCAAATTAAACAGGTCCTAAACCTCCCGATTCCAGTCGCTTATTACATAGGCATAAGGCCTCGCGGTTCCAGTCCCTAATTAAATAGGCCCGAAGCTTCCCGGTTCTAGTCCCAAAATAAACAGGTCCTAAACCTCCCGATTCCAGTCGCTTATTACATAGGCATAAGGCCTCCCGGTTCCAGTCCCTAATTAAGTAGCACCAAAGCCTCCCGGTTCCAGTCCCTAATTAAATAACCCCAAAGCCTCCCGGTTCCAGTCCCTAATTAAATAGCACCAAAGCCTCCCGGTTCCAGTCCCTAATTAAATAGCACCAAAGCCTCCCGGTTCCAGTCCCTAATTAAATAGCACCAAAGCCTCCCGGTTCCAGTCCCTAATTAAATAGCACCAAAGCCTCCCGGTTCCAGTCCCTAATTAAATAGCACCAAAGCCTCCCGGTTCCAGTCCCTAATTAAATAGCACCAAAGCCTCCCGGTTCCAGTCCCTAATTAAATAGGTCCAAAGCCTTCCGGTTTTTGTCATAAATTAAACATGCCCCAAGCTTCCCTGCTCCAGTCCCTTATTAAATAGCCCCAAAGCCTCCTGGTTCCAGTCCTTAATTAAATAGCCCCAAAGCCTCCCGGTTTTTGTCATAAATTAAACATGCCCCAAGCTTCCCTCCTCCAGTCCCTTATTAAATAGCCCCAAAGCCTCCCGGTTCCATTCCCTAATTAAATAGCCCCAAAGCCTCCCGGTTTTTGTCATAAATTAAACATGCCCCAAGCTTTCCTGCTCCAGTCCCTTATTAAATATCCCCAAAGCCTCCCGGTTCCAGTCCTTAATTAAATAGCTCCAAAGCCTCCCGGTTTTTGTCATAAATTAAACATGCCCCAAGATTCCCTGCTCCAGTCCCTTATTAAATAGCACCAAAGCCTCCCGGTTCCAGTCCCTAATTAAATAGCCCCAAAGCCTCCCGGTTTTTGTCATAAATTAAACATGCCCGAAGCTTCCCTGCTCCAGTCCCTTATTAAATAGCCCCAAAGCCTCCTGGTTCCAGTCCTTAATTAAATAGCCCCAAAGCCTCCCGGTTTTAGTCCCTAATTAAATAGCCCCAAAGCCTCCCGGTTCCAGTCCCGAACTAAATAGGCTCCAAGCCTCCCGGTTTTAGTCCCTAATTAAATAGCTCCCAAGCCTCCCGGTTCCAGTCCCCAATTAAAGAGCTCCAAAGCCTCTCGGTTGCAGTTCCCAATTAAAGAGCCCCAAAGCCTCTCGGTTGCAGTCCGTAATTAAATAGCCCCCAGCCCTCCGGTTCCAGTCCCAAATTAAATAGCCTCCAAACCTCCCGGTTCCAGTTTCTAATTAAATAAGCCCAAAGCCTCCCGTTTCCAGTGCCTAATTAAATAGGCCCAAGCCACCCGTTTCCTGCCCTTAATTACATAGGCCCATAGCAACGCGGTTCCTGACCCTAATTAAATAGGCCCATAGCCTCCCGCTTACTGTCCCTAATTAAATAGGCCCATATCCTCCCTGTTCCGCTCCCTAATTACATAAGGCCTTAGCCCACCGGTTCCAGTCCCTAATTAAATAGATCCAAAGCATCCCGTTTCCAGTCCCTAATTACATAGGCCCATAGCCTCCCGTTTCCAGTCCTTAATTACATACGCCCATAGCCTCCCGGTTCCAGTCCCTAATTAAATAGGCCCATAGCCTCCCGGTTACAGTCCCGAATTAAATAGGCCCATATACTCCCTGTTCCGGTCCCTAATTACATAGGCCCTTAGCCAACCGGTTCCAGTCCCTAATTAAATAGACCCATAGCCTCCCGCTTCCAGTTCTTAATTAAATAGGCCCCAAGCCTCCAGCTTCCAGTCCCTAATTAAATAGCGCCAAAGCCTCCCGCTTCAAGTCCCTAATTAAATAGGCCCATATACTCCCTGTTCCGGTCCCTAATTACATAGGCCCTTAGCCAACCGGTTCCAGACCCTAATTAAATAGGCCCATAGCCTCCCGCTTCAAGTCCCTAATTAAATAGGCTCCAAGCCTCCCGGTTCCAGTTCCTAATTAAATAGGCCAAAAGCTTCCCGTTTGCAGTCCCTAATTAAAGAGGCCCCAAGCCTCCCGGTTCCAGTTCCTAATTAAATAGCCCCCTATTCCTCCCGGTTGCAGTCCCTAATTAAGGAGCCTCAAAGCCTCCCGTTTCCAGTCCGTAATTAAATAGCCCCCTATTCCTCCCGGTTGCAGTCCCTAATTAAAGAGCCTCAAAGCCTCCCGTTTCCAGTCCGTAATTAAATAGCCCCCAACCCTCCGGTTCCAGTCCCTTATTGAATAGCCTCCAAGCCTCCCGGTCCAGTCCCTAATTGTATAGGCCTAAAGCCTCCCGGTTTCAGTCCCTAATTAAATAGGCCCAAAGCCACCCGTTCCCAGTGCCTAATTACATAGGCCCAAAGCCTACAGGTTCCAGTCCCTAATTAAATAGGTCCATAGTTTCCCGGTTCCAGACCCTAATTAAAGAGCCCCCATTCCTCCCAGTTCCAGTCCCTAATTAAATAGGCTCCAAGCCTCCCGGTTCCAGTCCCTAATTAAATAGGCCAAAAGCTTCCCGTTTGCAGTCCCTAATTAAATAGGCCCCAAGCCTCCCGGTTCCAGTTCCTAATTAAATAGCCCCCAATCCTACCGGTTGCAGTCCCTAATTAAAGAGCCCCTATTCCTCCCGGTTCCAGTCCCTAATTAAATAGGCCCCAATCCTCCCGGTTCCAGACCCTAATTAAAGAGCCCCCATTCCTCCCGGTTCCAGTCCCTAATTAAATAGGCTCCAAGCCTCCCGGTTCCAGTCCCTAATTAAATAGGCCAAAAGCTTCCCGTTTGCAGTCCCTAATTAAATAGGCCCAAAGCCACCCGTTCCCAGTGCCTAATTACATAGGCCCAAAGCCTACCGGTTCCAGTCCCTAATTAAATAGGTCCATAGCCTCCCGGTTCCAGACCCTAATTAAAGAGCCCCCATTCCTCCCGGTTCCAGTCCCTAATTAAATAGGCCAAAAGCTTCCCGTTTGCAGTCCCTAATTAAATAGGCCCCAAGCCTCACGGTTCCAGTTCCTAATTAAATAGCCCCCAATCCTCCCGGTTGCAGTCCCTAATTAAAGAGCCCCTATTCCTCCCGGTTCCAGTCCCTAATTAAATAGGCCCCAATCCTCCCGGTTCCAGACCCTAATTAAAGAGCCCCCATTCCTCCCGGTTCCAGTCCCTAATTAAATAGGCTCCAAGCCTCCCGGTTCCAGTCCCTAATTAAATAGGCCAAAAGCTTCCCGTTTGCAGTCCCTAATTAAATAGGCCCCAAGCCTCCCGGTTCCAGTTCCTAATTAAATAGCCCCCAATCCTCCCGGTTCCAGTCCCTAATTAAATAGACCAAAAGCTTCCCGTTTGCAGTCCCTAATTAAATAGGCTCCAGGCCTCCCGGTTCCAGACCCTAATTAAATAGCCCCCATTCCTCCCGGTTCCAGTCCCTAATTAAATAGGCTCCAAGCCTCCCGGTTCCAGTCCCTAATTAAATAGGCCAAAAGCTTCCCGTTTGCAGTCCCCAATTAAATAGGCCCCAAGCCTCCCGGTTCCAGTTCCTAATTAAATAGCCCCCAAGCCTCCCGGTTCCAGTTCCTAATTAAAGAGCCCCCAATCCTCCCGTTTGCAGTCCCTAATTAAATAGGCCCCAAGCCTCCCGGTTCCAGTTCCTAATTAAATAGCCCCCAATCCTCCCGGTTCCAGTTCCTAATTAAATAGCCCCCAATCCTCCCGGTTGCAGTTCCTAATTAAAGAGCTCCCAATCCTCCCGGTTCCAGTTCCTAATTAAATAGCCCCCAATCCTCCCGGTTGCAGTCCCTAATTAAAGAGCCCCTATTCCTCCCGGTTCCAGTTCCTAATTAAATAGCCCCCAATCCTCCCGGTTCCAGTTCCTAATTAAATAGCCCCCAATCCTCCCGGTTGCAGTCCCTAATTAAAGAGCCCCCAATCCTCCCGGTTGCAGTCCCTAATTAAAGAGCCCCCAATCCTCCCGGTTCCAGTTCCTAACTAAATAGCCCCCAATCCTCCCGGTTGCAGTCCCTAATTAAAGAGCCCCCAATCCTCCCGGTTCCAGTTCCTAATTAAATAGCCCCCAAACCTCCCGGTTCCAGTTCCTAATTAAATAGCCCCCAATCCTCCCGGTTGCAGTTCCTAATTAAATAGCCCCCAATCCTCCCGGTTGCAGTTCCTAATTAAAGAGCCCCCAATCCTCCCGGTTGCAGTTCCTAATTAAAGAGCCCCCAATCCTCCCGGTTGCAGTTCCTAGTTAAATAGCCCCCAATCCTCCCGGTTGCAGTCCCTAATTAAAGAGCCCCCAATCCTCCCGGTTCCAGTTCCTAATTAAATAGCCCCCAATCCTCCCGGTTCCAGTTCCTAATTAAATAGCCCCCAATCCTCCCGGTTCCAGTTCCTAATTAAATAGCCCCCAATCCTCCCGGTTCCAGTTCCTAATTAAAGAGCCCCCAATCCTCCCGGTTGCAGTTCCTAATTAAAGAGCCCCCAATCCTCCCGGTTGCAGCTCCTAATTAAAGAGCCCCCAATCCTCCCGGTTGCAGTTCCTAATTAAATAGCCCCCAATCCTCCCGGTTGCAGTTCCTAATTAAAGAGCCCCCAATCCTCCCGGTTGCAGTTCCTAATTAAAACCCCCCAATCCTCCCGGTTGCAGTTCCTAATTAAATAGCCCCCAATCCTCCCGGTTGCAGTCCCTAATTAAAGAGCCCCCAATCCTCCCGGTTCCAGTTCCTAATTAAATAGCCCCCAATCCTCCCGGTTCCAGTTCCTAATTAAATAGCCCCCAATCCTACCGGTTCCAGTTCCTAATTAAATAGCCCCCAATCCTCCCGGTTGCAGTCCCTAATTAAAGAGCCCCCAATCCTCCCGGTTCCAGTTCCTAATTAAATAGCCCCCAATCCTCCCGGTTCCAGTTCCTAATTAAATAGCCCCCAATCCTCCCGGTTCCAGTTCCTAATTAAATAGCCCCCAATCCTCCCGGTTGCAGTCCCTAATTATAGAGCCCCCAATCCTGCCGGTTCCAGTTCCTAATTAAATAGCCCCCAATCCTCCTGGTTCCAGTTCCTAATTAAAGAGCCCCCAATCCTCCCGGTTCCAGTTCCTAATTAAAGAGCCCCCAATCCTGCCGGTTCCAGTTCCTAATTAAATAGCCCCCAATCCTCCCGGTTCCAGTTCCTAATTAAATAGCCCCCAATCCTCCCGGTTGCAGTCCCTAATTATAGAGCCCCCAATCCTGCCGGTTCCAGTTCCTAGTTAAATAGCCCCCAATCCTCCCGGTTGCAGTCCCTAATTAAAGAGCCCCCAATCCTCCCGGTTGCAGTCCCTAATTAAATAGCCCCCAATCCTCCCGGTTGCAGTTCCTAATTAAAGAGCCCCCAATCCTCCCGGTTCCAGTTCCTAATTAAATAGCCCCTAATCCTCCCGGTTGCAGTCCCTAATTAAATAGCCCCCAATCCTCCCGGTTCCAGTTCCTAATTAAATAGCCCCCAGTCCTCCAGTTTGCAGTCCCTAATTAAATAGCCCCCAATCCTCCCGGTATCAGTTCCTAATTAAATAGCCCCCAATCCTCCCGGTTGCAGTCCCTAATTAAATAGCCCCCAATCCTCCCGGTTCCAGTTCCTAATTAAATAGCCCCCAATCCTCCCGGTTGCAGTTCCTAATTAAAGAGCCCCTATTCCTCCCGGTTCCAGTTCCTAATTAAAGAGCCCCTATTCCTCCCGGTTCCAGTTCCTAATTAAAGAGCCCCTATTCCTCCCGGTTCCAGTTCCTAATTAAAGAGCCCCTATCCCTTCCGGTTGCAGTCCCTAATTAAAGAGCCTCAAAGCCTCCCGTTTCCAGTCCGTAATTAAATAGCCCCCAACCCTCCGGTTCCAGTCCCTTATTGAATAGCCTCCAAGCCTCCCGGTCCAGTCCCTAATTGTATAGGCCTAAAGCCTCCCGGTTTCAGTCCCTAATTAAATAGGCCCAAATCCACCCGTTCCCAGTGCCTGATTACATAGGCCCAAAGCCTCCCGGTTCCAGTCCCTAATTAAATAGGTCCATAGCCGCCCGGTTCCAGACCCTAATTAAATAGGCCCATAGCCCCCCGCTTCCAGTCCCTAATTAAATAGGCCCATAGCTTCTCGGTTCCAGTCCCTAATCAAATAGGCCCATATCCTCCCGGTTCCGGTCCGTAATTACATAGGCCCTTAGCCAACCAGTTCGAGTCCCTAATTAAATAGGCCCAAAGCCTCCCGTTTCCAGTTCCTAATTAAATAGGCCCATAGCCTCCCCGTTCCAGTCCCTAATTACATAGGCCCATAGCCTCCCGGTTTCAGTCCCTAATTAAATAGACCCAAGCCTCCGGATCGAATCAGGAGTTTGGTGTTTATGATATTTGATGAAACACTTCATAGTTCTAGTGGAAGTTGTTACATTTTCTGTGTTTATAATTAGAAACAAAGAAACACGACTCTAGTACCAAAAGAAAATGAAGCTCTAATGCTTAAATTTGAATTAGTAGTTGCTGTTTTAGTTCGGTTAGCGTTACCCAGGGTGTATCAAGTGGAGGCAAACTGACTCGCATACCGAAAGATTCCATATTTATCAGCTTCTTCATTAATTTTCTGTAATTTACTCACAATGGATCTGATTTGTATGTTTGGTTATTTTGACATTCTAAACTTATATCATACAGTAATATGTATTTTTCGTCTTTAAAATGAGCGGTATTTTTCTTTTCAAATTTTGTTTCCATATATTTCCAGTTTTGGATTTATTTGAAATAGACTTCACGTACTCCGTGTTTGAAATGTGTTACAGCTTTTAAATTTTCCATTTGCTGCATCATGATTTTCAAGTGTTGATAAGACTTTTCCTTTTATTTGTTAAGGAATTAATTGCAGTTTAAGTATCCAGATGAAGTTGCTTCAGTACTAAAAAAAATTTACACGGATCTGAGCTGCAGGAGTAAAACTGATGGGTTTACTTGTGGAAACTTTCGCAAGCTTTGGTATTTCTGTCTATTGCAACTTAGTTCTGCCCACATGAAAGGAAGAAAGTGTGCATTTTTGTCGATGTAAATTTCTACTAGTCACAAAACATCTGTAGTTTTTCCGAGACAGGTATCACTGCCATGAATTTTTCAGCAAAATAGTCACCAACCATATCAGGATCCAACATTGGCAAACCAAACATGTACTTCAGAAATTTTCTGATTTCAGTTCTGGAATAGTAGACATGTGCAAGTCCCAAGTTTTGTATCTTTCGCCACCAGTTATGTGTTAGATGAAATTTACATCCTTGGATTTTAACATCAGTTCACAAGTGTCTTCCAGCATTCGTAATGCTTTTAGAAAACATTGTTGATGGACAAAATTTCCGACCTAGCTTATTATATTTATCAACAACAGTATGTACACTGTCGAGCCCATGGATTGTAAATAGCTGGCAAAGAAACGTTGTGGAATACTTGGATGTTCCATCAACATATATTGTGTCACACTGACCGAGATCTCTGACGTTTCCGGATTCACAAAATATTACAGCGTTCTTCGCAGCATCGTTGTGTAGCAAAAACTCGGCTCCATCTACAGTTTTCACATTTAATTTGTTCAGAACATCATGAACCTCCTCTTTACTCCTGAGTAATTTTATCAGAATTTTCCGTCTAGCTTTGTAGATGGACTTACGTAAACTGTGGACGACTCCAGTGGTTTCCTCTTCCGTGTTTTCTCTCTTCAGTTGCTGGTTTATTAGTTTTGATGGCCTTTCACAGTTATCTTCCGTAGCCTTTCTCTTCAGATCATGACGTACTTTCTGTCTCTGTCTTTGTCACTAGGTT
The DNA here is from genome assembly GCA_030765055.1 of Mantis religiosa. Taxonomy (NCBI): domain Eukaryota; kingdom Metazoa; phylum Arthropoda; class Insecta; order Mantodea; family Mantidae; genus Mantis; species Mantis religiosa. The sequence goes on along the minus strand of CM060959.1, from coordinate 139,534,082 downwards.
TTTTTTTTTTTTTTTTTTTTTTGGAATTTACGTTCTCCAACGTTAAGTCATATCAGACGATGAATGAAATTGGTGAAATGAGTGTAGGGTCCATGGAGCTTAGAGGTGCCCCACATTCGTCTTTCAGGATAAGGGAAACCCCCGGAAAACCCTTATCCAGATAACTCACCCTGACTGAGATTCGAACTCGGGACCTCTTGAACATGAGGCAGACACGCTACCGAGGCGGGCACACTAGGTGGTGCCACGTGGTTACGGTTCTCTTCAAATTCCAGGACATCTATTCTTCAATGGAAAAGGTTTTAAGAGAACTTTTGCAACTTTTAACATTGCGTGTCCATCGCGCTACGCCACTTTTTAAATATTTCTGGAATCTGAAAGTGTAACGGTTCCGAAGTAGAAGTTTCCTTCCTGTCCTACTTACCTGAATTTCAGTCACTTCGGAAAACATGTTAAGTGCTGGCTAATTACACCTGTTTCTTGGGAGGCTTAGGGGTTGTTACCTCTAAGCTTACCGGGGTACGGGAGGCTTCGGTCCTGCACACACAAATTAAGTATGCATTCCCAAAAAAAAAAATCCATTACAACATGTGTGCCGAAATGCTTGCTTTCTGAGCTGTGGTCATCGCTGAAAGTAATCACGCCGCAAGTAGTTGCCGTGGCAGATTAACAGGATACTCTTGACAGTACTTTCCGAGGCGAAGGGTAGTTGAGTGTTAGCGACATGTAGTCAAATCTGGAGCAATCAGAATTCAGTTACGGTAAGGCGATGGTAATGCTACGCTGGCTCCTCCTCTGTACCAAGCTGCTCACATCGGAAATCTTAAAAATCGCGGTTGTGCGCTCATAGGAAGTTTATATCTGCTTTAGAGAGGAGACGGTCAAGAAGAAGGGAAGGAAGGTGAGCAGGAGGGAGGGAAGGAGAGAAGGAGGGAAGGAAAGAAAGATGAAAGAAGAGAAGGAAGGAAAGAAAGCAGAAGGAATGGGATGGGTCGGATAGAATGGGATGGGTTTGGACGGATGGGTCGAATGGGATGGAACGGATGTAATGTGATGGATTTGGACGGATGGGTCGGATGGAATGGGATGTGACGGATGGAGCGGGATGTGACGGATGGGACGGTTGGGATGGAATGGGATGGAATGGGGCGGATGGAATGTAACGGATGAGAGGGTTGGGATGGACTGAGATGGAGGGACGGTTGGGATAGGATGGGATGGATGGGACGGGAGGGATGGGGTTAGTTGAGACGGATGGGATGTGACGGATGGAACTGTTGGAATCGGATGGAATGGGACGGTTGGGATGGGATACGTTGGGACGGATGGGATGTGATGGATAGGCCGGTTGGTATGAGACGGAATGGGGTGGATGTGATGGGACCATGGGATGGTTTGGGACGGATGAACGGGATAAAACCCGGACCACCTTGCTGTGAGCCGAGTGGTCTAATAACTCAATCGCGGCGCGACCAATGTTATGCCTATGCATAAGTACTAAATACGAAATCATACAAAGACTCGTGCTGAAAGGTTTAAACCTCTATAATTCGTATATATAATTTAATTTTAATTTTTCAGTTCTCAACTTCTCCCTAGCAAAATGCCGTTAGTATCAGATTTTGCACTTGCATGTGCACACTAAGGTGTGACACCCGAAAGCAAATTAAAAAAAAAGTAGATGGAGAGTTGAGTTGCAGTCCAGGAGAATAATAAGAAAGATGTGATCCTCTTCAAAGTTGTATTCTTTCGTTCATTTCTTTAATTAATAGCGACATTGAGTTTCTTATGCAGAAACTCAACTTTCAAATATAAGTTCCCAGATTGCACTAGTTGCAAGGTACGTAGCAGAGAAAGGTTACTACAATGCCAACCACAAGGTGTCAGAACAGTCATCATTAGCGCCCTTAAAGGTGAAAGGTTACTCACTTGCACAACAGGTGGCACTCGCGTGCAGCAATCTGCCACTTTTAACTCTCACACTTACCTCCAGCTAAGAAGGTTGAGAGAAACTAATTATAGGCAACAGCACCAGACCTACTGTGACATTCCGCTCGCATGCCAGCCATTTTGTATTGATTCTACAAATCATTTTCAACCAATTACAGTCATTTGTTGCTGAAATCGTGTGTTTGACCTGGAACTTGTGAAAGGAACCGAAACTAATGTTCACTTTCATAAACTGGTAACATAATAAATTGAAAGATACTTAGCATCACCAATTTAGTCAAATCACTAACATGAAATTAAATTTACTCCTCCCCACACTGCAGTTTGAATGTTATTTTCCTATATACCAATAGCTTTTATCTCTGTATCTAGTGATTACTTAAGTTCTTTACCTTTCTGAGTAAGAGATAGTTTATGGCTTACTGGCATAAAAGCAAAGCGTATATAAAAAGTCAATTGCTTGCTTTTTCCATAGACTTCTTCAATTACAAAGAGTTCGCTATTTTGTTAGAAACAAAATCATACAATTGTGTACTAGATTTCTCAAAAGTTTCGTTTTTTGAGTCATTATCGATGTTTTATAGAAATAATGCCGGGTCAATTACTGTTTAGAGTTGATTTCTTTTAATAGGGACTGAGTAATTATTCTGTACAAGATTCAAGTATGCAAATGTCTGAACAAGGGTTTTCCCAATTTTATTTTAATTGCATGATGTAGTGACTAATCTAATTAAGGTGTCTTTTTCAGAAGTAATAAGTCAAAACAAGCCTGAAAAAGCTCGAAAAATGCCAATATTTTATATGTATTTATTTTTAAGAGTGTCCTGGTCTAAAGAAGGTGGCCTATACAGTGGTTGTAACACAAAGGGTGGAGTTCTGGCCCCTCAAAATAAATGTATCAACCTTTAATGTCTTTTATTCAACAATAGGTTAAATTTTTCAGGATATCCTAATCATATGTTACATTCAAAATTAGGCTGTCTAGCCTTTGAAAATAAAATGAGGCTCACTTTGTATTCTCGTGCTCTTTTAAAGAGATTTTATCCTAATTTCCGTTAACATTTTATAGTAGAAATACAAAATCATGCTTGGAAACTTTTGATAAAAAGTTAAAACCCTTTGTTCAGGAAATATATTTATACAGACGGCAGAAGATCACTTCTTCATGCTGGGTTGCATAAAAGCTGTTAAATATAGGACTTTCTCAAGTTTTATTTAGCTTGGAAGATATAGGGAAGGAATGTATTAAATCAGTTTATACATGCATGAAAAGCTCCTTAACCTTAAATCGCCTGAAAATTTAATCTGTTTACATATAGTGGAAATTAATTGTTGTTTCACACTAGCCGTGTGTAGGCTAAAGTATGGAAAGATAGAGAAATTCAATGCCATAGCCGGGATGTGAACCACGGAATTTTGTTTAATTTTTCAGTCTATCTTTCCATATTTCCATATAATTATTTTGACCAATGGCATGGCATTAATGTTGCCTCCGTTGCCGCCGGCAAGAGATAATAAATTGGGGTGTTGATATGAGAAAGGTAGTAACTGCCAAAAACATTTTTTTAGGGGAAGCAAAATACAAATTTATGAACACTTTTTCACCAACAGTTCAGAAACTGATTTAAATGGAAGGCATATACTTATGTCATGTAACACATTAAATTTTGGAAGTCTGGCACAGATCAGTCCACATCCTTTTCAATGAAAAACCTAAAAATTCACATAATACACATTTTGGTAGTTACAACCCTTCCCATATAAATATCTCAACTGAAGAAAGTATATCCAAATTTTAAATTATTTTTTGTTCAAAGAATAATGCAAAGTCTAAGCAACTTCATTTTCAGATTTCAATTGCATTGCGCAGGGACCGGTCGTCTACCATACTCTAGTTCTAATTAGATCGTGATTTTGCCAGTGGCGCTCACCGGCAACCGGAGCTCGTGTGACATGTCTGTGATCCCGCGAGGCAAGTGAGGCTTTGGTTTCTTGATTATAGCACGATTGTTGTCAGTACAGTGGAACGGCAAACCCTGATATTTATAGTTAATCTTCATGTATAACTGTAATGTGGTGAATGATTTAATGATAAAAGTGCAATATGAAGAATAGCTTCACAGTTTGGGGGTAAAAATTACCGTGATTGTGTGATCGACAACCTGTGAAATCGGTACTTGAGTTCGCGTTCTTTTGGTGAAAAATATTACATAATTTCAAAAGGAAAGCCAACTCCGGATCTTAAACATTTAAAAACTAAATCACACGAGGGTTTAGAAAGGCATTTTAGTAGCTATTGGTATAATGAGTTTTCTTGTCTGTGTGGTTGTGACAAACTATTGAAACTATGTATTTTGTTGGTCGTGTCTGCTTTCTTCTATTGAAAAGAATGTCTGGACAACAGATGGCATCAGTAACATGGATAGTTTTCCTACCTTGAGGGTTCGTCATGAAATTCAAAAACGCATATGGTTTCTATTGTAATGTTAGTGAAGTTTGAAAAAACAAGAATTGGCACTTCTTTGAATGACACGTTTAAGAATTCAGTTGAAAAACATAAATGAAGATGTGGAAAGCAATAGGCATATAATGGAGCGATTGATAAATGTTGTTTGCTATTTAGCTAACAACAAATCACATTCAGAGCTAGTGATGGGTCCGAAAATTCGGATAACAGTGGTAACTGCGTGGAGCTCTCACACCTACTCGCTCAAATATATAAGTTAGAGGAACATCTTCGGACTGCGACTGTGTTTTCAGGAACGTCAAATGACATTCAGAATGACATATTGAGTGTATTTCTCGTGTTTTGATTAATGAAATAGAGAATGAAGTGACTGAGACAAGTTTTATATCAGTAATCATAGACGAAACCACTAAAGTATCAAATAAATCCCAACTATCAATGGTTCTTCGTTATGCCACAATGGAGGGATGGATTGAAGAAAGATTTGCAGGGTTTTATGATGACAGTGTTGACCACACAGTAGTTTGTCCATGGAGGAATTCAAATCTGGCGCGAAACGCATAGCACAAAGATATGATGGTTTAGCCAATTGCCAGAGAGAAATATGAACTAACTTTAATTGTGCATTGCTATGCCCACAAGCTAAATTTTCTTTTGCAACAATTAATCAGTCAGATAAAGAAGTGTAAGGTATTTTTACAAACAGTGTTAGGACTGTCTACACTTTTTTCAAAATCGTCCAAAAGAACAGAAGCTGTAAACACTGAAATGAAAAAAAAAAACGCATTCTATCAGTGTCTGTCACGAAATGGAACTACAAAACCAGAATGAGTTGTCATTTTCAGCTTGAAGACTGAACTTGCCGTCCTGTTTAAATTAATAGCAGAAGATGGGGATGAATGGGAAGCTGAAACAAGAGCTTGTGCATCGGGCTACTACCAGAACCTTTTAAGCTTTCATTTCACATTCTTATTTTTGGAGTTTTCATCTGTACCTCCTAAGTCTGATTCTTTGTTTTTGACTCAATAAACCAAACAAAAATTGTCAATTTGTCAGGAAAGATAACGCAGACAGTTAAAGCGTCTAAAGAGATAGATGGACTCAAACTGAAAAATTCAACGCCATGGCCGGGATTTGAACCACGGATTTACCGCATCCATTTATCCAAAACCTCGCGTATACACAAAAAGTAATAAACGTAAGTGATGAATGGCCAACAGGTACAATTTCAAAAATCAATTATTGGACAATTAAAAACAGAGAAAGAAATTCTGCAGCAAAAAGTAGTAAATATAAGTGGTGAGTGGCCAAAAGATAATAGTGAACTCATTAAAAACAGAGAGAGAAGTTCTGCAGCAGAAAGTAGCAAACATAAGTGGTGAATGGCCAAAAGATAATAGTGAACTCATTACAATTTCAAAAATCAATTTCTAGAAAAGTAAAAACAGAGAGAGAAGTTCTGCAGCAGCAGCAAAGGTAGTAAACATAAGTGATGAATGGCCAAAAGAAAATGGTGAACTCATTACAATTTCAAAAATCAATTTTTGGACAATTAAAAACAGAGAAAGAAATTCTGCAGCAAAAAGTAGTAAATATAAGTGGTGAGTGGCCAAAAGATAATAGTGAACTCATTACACTCTCAAAAATCAATTTTTGGACGGTTAAAAACAGAGAGAGAAATTCTGCAGCAAAAAGTAGTAAATATAAGTGGTGAATGACCAAAAGATAATAGTGAACTCATTACAATTTCAAAAATCAATTTTTGGACAATTAAAAACTGGGAGAGAAGTTCTGCAGCAAAATGTAGTGAATATAAGTGGTGAATGGCCAAAAGATAATAGTGAACTCATTACACTATTAAATATCAATTTTTGGACAATTAAAAACTGAGAGAGAAGTTCTGCAGCAAAATGTAGTAAATATAAGTGGTGAATGGCCAAAAGATAATAGTGAACTCATTACACTCTCAAAAATCAATTTTTGGACAATTAAAAACTGAGAGAGAAGTTCTGCAGCAAAATGTAGTAAATATAAGTGGTGAATGGCCAAAAGATAATAGTGAACTCATTACACTGTTAAAAATCAATTTTTGGACAGTTAAAAACTGAGAGAGAAGTTCTGCAGCAAAAAGTAGTAAATATATGTGGTGAATGGCCAAAAGATAATAGTGAACTCATTACACTGTTAAAAATCAATTTTTGGACAATTAAAAACTGAGAGAGAAATTCTGCAGCAAAATGTAGTAAACATAAGTGATGAATGGCCAAAAGATAATAGTGAACTCATTGCACTGTCAAAAATCAATTTTTGGACAATTAAAAACTGAGAGAGAAATTCTGCAGCAAAATGTAGTAAACATAAGTGATGAATGGCCAAAAGATAATAGTGAACTCATTGCACTGTCAAAAATCAATTTTTGGACAATTAAAAACTGAGAGAGAAATTCTGCAGCAAAATGTAGTAAATATAAGTGATGAATGGCCAAAAGATAATAGTGAACTCATTACACTGTCAAAAATCAATTTTTGGACAATTAAAAACTGAGAGAGAAATTCTGCAGCAAAATGTAGTAAACATAAGTGATGAATGGCCAAAAGATAATAGTGAACTCATTGCACTGTCAAAAATCAATTTTTGGACAATTAAAAACTGAGAGAGAAATTCTGCAGCAAAATGTAGTAAACATAAGTGATGAATGGCCAAAAGATAATAGTGAACTCATTGCACTGTCAAAAATCAATTTTTGGACAGTTGAAATCAGAGAGAAAACTTCTGCGGCAAAAAGTAGTAAACGTAAGTGGTGAATGGCCAAAGGATCAATCTCTTAGAATTATTTAGTAATATTAACAGTTATTGCAGAATAATTATTATTAGGGTAGTTACATTAGGAAATGTATACTAACAAAAGGAATGTACATTAAATGAAATCATTTAATTCAAAGCATTTATTATTAAAACTAATGTAACGGAGCATGTGATATATACATTTTAATTAAAGTAACAAAAATGCATAACACATAAATTCCTACATATATATAGTTATCAAATCTTTATTTTTGTAATGTTAATATAGAATTAGATGGTATAGAATAGGTACAGTAGAGAGACTGGCAGACAGCTGAGCAGGCAGACTGAGAGATATTAGATCGATGTATAATCTTTCTCTCAATAACAGTGAGAAATGTGTTGGTACTGTGCTATACTTCATATCTTCATCAAAATAGTTGTAAGAAGCAACTCATTGTTGACATTAGTTTTCCAAAGGGATATATTGGGCATTAGCATTATTAGAATTCATAAAATAAATCTGATCTGTGCACTCATATAGCTTTCTTTATCGATTCTTGAACAAAACATTGTAACCCTGGTGGTAGGCTCGCGAAGCCGATGAAAAATCATGGCCGATCGTTACCGGAAGTGAGAGACAGTTGAATGTGGAGTTGAGAAAATAAACAGCTTTGAGGTTCTAGCAATTTTGTAATGGTGAACAATGTATTTCGAGGAGAATAAAGTTTGGTTTTTGTGTTTTGAAACCTCGTTTTATTATTTCACGAACCCACAAAGTCACAACTGGTGTCAGGAAGCGGGATAACAACATTACCGAAGATTGTGGCCATGGAATCGGCATTAGAAATGCTTTTGCAGAAGATGAACGAATTAACAGCGAAGTCGGAAGCGGCAAATAACAACCTGGCCGCAGAGTTTAAAGAAATAAAGACCGAATTGACCACAGAAATGAAGGCAGCGAACAACAGTCTGGCCACGGAAATGAAGGAGGCGAACGAGGGCCTCGCCGCCAAATTTGAGGAACAGTTGGCCGGCGTGAGGGATGACGTGACGGAGCTGGGCAAGCGGATGGGCCAAGTGGACGAGCGCGTCGAGGACCCGGCGAACCGCTTCAATGACCTAGAGGAAAAGGCCGACAATAACGCCAAGTCCCTTAACGCCATGGTTGAAGACGTCGAAGACCTCGCGAACCGCGTAAACAACCTGGATGGAAAGGCCGACAGCAGCGTCAAGTCCCTGAACGCCATGGTGGAGGACGTCGTCGGCAGGAGACTGAAGGATTTGAAGGCTGACACACCGGAACGCGACACAACATCCGCGCGTGTCAAACCTCCTAAATATGACGGCGCGTCAACATTCGAGGTCTTCCGCCGCCAGTTCGACTCAGTGGCCAAGCACAACAGATGGTCACCGGAGGAGGAGGCCACACAGTTAACAGCCAGCCTCCAGGGACGGGCCGCGGAAATCCTAAACGCGGTGCAGACGATGACGGCGCCCAAGGACATCTGGGAGGCCCTGGAGAATCGCTTCGGGAACCACCGCTTAGCCGCACCATACCGCAGCCAGCAAAAGGCAAGGTCGCAGCAGCCGGGGGAGACGCTGCAGGAGTTCGCCATAGCGATCGAGCAGCTGGCTAGCAAGACCTTGGTTGACCTGCCACTGGAGTTCGTATCCCGGGAAGCCGCCTACAATTTTGTCGACGGGGTACGGGACACGGGGATTCGTCAGCGCCTAATGCTCGGCGATTATAAAAACATCCACGAGGCGCTGACAGCGGCATTAAGGATGGAGGCGGCCAAGGTAGCATCTATCCCGACGTCGAGAACGAGGAGTGTCCGCTACGCCGGAGACAGAAGACCAGCTGAGGGACGCCGGCGAACACCTAGTGGCCTGTGTTGGGGGTGTGGACAGCCCGGACACCTGCGGAGAGACTGCCCACACCAGGAAGAGCAGCCGGAAAACGAGTAAGGGCCGTCGTGGAGAGGGGCACGTCGGCGCCCTCACCACCATCCCCTTGAGTGACACTGCGCGCCGTCAGCCGGCGTATGGATGACAGCCTCATCGCGGACGGTTGGGTAAGAGGAAAGCCGTGCCGCGTGCTGGTGGACAACGGGGCGGCCGTGACCATCATCAGACCTGACGTAGCGAAGGGTTTGCCGACGAGGAAGCCGAGCCGACCATACGAGCTTGTGACAGCATCGGGCGACACCATGCCTGTGGAGAAGGAGGCCCTACTGGAGCTGAACTTGGGACGGAGTGCCGTGCGTCTGTGGGTGTTCGTCGCGAAGGTGGCTGAGGAGGTGATTCTGGGACTGGATGCCCTCAGGAGCCACGAGGCGACGGTCGACGACGGCAGGAAGGTCCTGAGGCTCAACGGAGAAGAGGTTATACTCCGTCAACCAGAAGAGCGCCTTGGAATTGGCAGGGTCGTCTTGAGCGAAGACGTGATTGCCCCCGCGAGGATCGAAGTGATACTGACGGCGCGACCGGAAGGCCAGACAGCAGGTGGGGTGCAGAGGCAGCAGGAGTACGACTTTACTGCGGAACATCGCAGAGGGAAGAGTCACGGTAACGCGGACGCTATGTCCCGAAGACCCTGTCCAGAGGAGTGCGGCCAATGCACAAGAGTGGAGGGGAAGGAGCGTGCCGCAGCAGTTCGAGTAGTCACGGCAGTGCCTGCGGATTACTGGGATAGCGCAGGCCTGAGGAGGGAGCAGCTGGCGGACGCAGACTTGGGGCCACTCTTGAGGGATGTGAAGAACCTGGTGGACCGCCTCCACGACATGCACGAGATGGCTCGCCAGAACATCCAGAATGCGAGCGACCGCATGAAAACCCGATACGACAGGCAAGCCAACAGCCAAGGGTTCCAGCAAGGTGACCTGGTCTGGTTGTACCGCCCGACCCGGACCAAGGGAAAAGAAATTACATTAACATATGGTTAGTTTCGTATTTTTAAAACCAAGAGAACCAAAGTTAAATAAAGAACATTAACAATCGCAAAGCTGTTGGTGTAATTTGAAACCGACAGAAATTTAAGTTTTTAACTATGTTACTTTAGATAAAAACTCTTAAATTTCTGTCGGTTTCAACTACAACTATGGTACTTTAGATGTAGTTAATTTTCCCAAATATCTACTAAAAACATTAGATGTTTTGAATAAATCTCAAAAACTATTTGTAGTTATAACACACAAAAACTGGATGACAAAAGGGATAAAAATTTCATGGGAGAAGGTAAAATTTCTAAATCTTTGAAGCATGCAAATATGGGGGAGAGATCATACAATTACATTGAAAATTATAATAGAATTTTTAGAGATGTATGTGAAAGTTCAAAGATGAGGTATAACAGGATACTGGTAGCAAATGCAGAAAATAAGACGAAAACAATTTGGAGTCTGGTAAATAAAATGCATAACCAAAGTAAAACAAAGCAAATGGAAAATATAATATTAAAAGAAAATGATAAAGATATAAACGACCCTAGAGATATTTATTATATAAATATCACAAAGCAAGCAAAATCCAATACCCAAGTAGTAAATCAAGTAGCTAATGTAATAACATCACCTGGTCAAAAAAATCAATGGGTGTATTTGAAATATCAGAACAAAATATTTTAGAAGAAATTGATAAGCTTAAGCCTAAAAAATCAATGGGTTTGGACGAGTTCTCTAACAAAATTGTAAAATATATTAAACATAAGATTTCTAAAGTAATGGCACATATTACAAATGCTTCACTAATTCAAGGCATTTTTCCAGATAGGCTAAAAGAAGTAATTGTAAGACCACTATATAAACAAAAGGGAAGCAAGGCAAATGTACCAATTATAGGCCTGTAACTTTATGCTCCACGTTTTCAAAAATCATATAGGGTGTGTTCCTAAAACAATTACAAATGTACTCTAAATAACTTAACATAATGTGACTTTGTGGGTTCGTGAAATTAAAAGGCCGATTGCACCACTCAAAAGTGTTCTTTATTTCCACCGACTTACAGTTAAACACTTGCCAATTACACAGAATTGCGTAATGCACACAATTACGATTCACCAGTTCGTCCGTTACAATTCCACTTTGCTCTCACAATTACGTACAATCCTTCGATGCACGTACACAGTCTTCTCCTCCGTACACTAGCACTGCACTCTTACTTTGCTCGCCAAAAACTGACTCAATTCACCCACTGCAGCCCTTTTTATAGGAATATCGCCGTTTTCTCGAAGTGTCTCCTTTCAGTGAATCGCCGCGAAGGTTCCAGATGGCAGGATGGGGGGAAGAGGCGGCCAGCGACAAGTGACGCTTCCCTAATGAACCCCTCAGTTAGTGACTGAGATAGATGAGTGGGTGTGGCAGGTATGCCTCTGGTCCCTACTCAGCTGTCGTTGGTCTTGCTTTCCGATAATTGGGTGACACTGCTCCCTCCTCAAAGCTGGTCATCCCGAACAGCACCATCGTAGCGGGCTAGACGATCCAGGTGTACCACCAACATCTATCCTCGGGGCACCTTCTGGATGCGGTAGACCACGTCGTTTATCCCCTTCACCACCCGGTACGGCCCTTGCCATGACTGCTGAAGTTTCGGTCAGCGTCCCTTGGTCCGCGTAGGACGGTACAACCAGACCAGGTCACCTTGCTGGGACCCTTGGCCGTTGGCGTGCCTGTGATATCTGGTCTCCATGCGGTCGATCGCCTTCTGGATGTTCTGGCGAGCCATCTCGTGCGTGTCGTGGAGGTGGTCCACCAGGTTCTCCAAATACTCGGTCACCGGCTGCTTCGTCTCCGGAGGGCTTCCAAAATCCAGGTCACAATGGAGGCGTAGCTCTCGGCCAAACATTAAGCTGGCTGGCGTCATTCCAGTTGTGTCCTGTGTAGAAGAGCGGTAGGCCAGCAAGAAAAGTGGCACCTTGACGTCCCAGTCTCGCTGATGGCTGGCCACGACCTTCCTCAGGTGTTCCTCTAAGGTCTTGATGTATGTTTCGACCATCCCATCCGACTGGGGATGTAGAGGCGTCGTGCGGGTCTTGTTCACTCCAAGCCTATGTAGCGCCTCCTTCATTAGGTTGGACTCAAAGTTGGTACCCTGGTCACTGTGTAGCTCCAACGGCACCCCAAATCGACAGAACACTTGCTCCACGAGGCAGTCTGTGATTGTCTTTGCCTCTTGGTTTGGGATGGCATACACCTCCGGGCACTTGGTGAAGTAGTCCACGACCACCATTAGGTACTCGTTGCCTCGGTCGGAAACTGGAAACGGTCCTGCAATGTCGACGGCGATCCTTTCAAATGGCGTTCCGACGTTGTACTGCTGCATGCGACCCCGGCTCCTAATCTGGGGACCACGATTCGCCGCGCACACGTGACACTGAAGGCATCATCTCTCAGAATCTGCTCGGAGTCTCAGCCAGCAGTAGCGCTGCCGCAGTTTGTCAACCGTTCGGTTCGCTCCCAGGTGTCCTCCCGAAGTGCGGGCGTGCATTTCCTCCAAGACCTCCGGGACCTTACTCCGGGGAAGTACCAACTGTTCTCTCTGCGTCTTCCCATCGGGTGACTCCCTTACCCGGAACAGCACGCCCTCTCTGATCTTCAACGAGTCCCATTGGGCCCAGTACGACTTGTAGGTGGCGCTCCTCGGTGCGATGTCCTCCCAGGTTGGTCTCGTCCGTGCCCCCACTTCCCTTAAGAGTGGCCCCAAGTCTGCGTCCGCCAGCTGCTCCCTCCTCAGGCCTGCGCTATCCCAGCTGTCCGCAGCCACTGCCATGACTACTCGGACTTCTGCGGCACGCTCCTTCTCTTCCACTCTTGTGCACTGGCCGCACACTTCTGGACAGGGTCTTCGGGACATGGCGTCTGCGCTACCGCGGCTCTTCCCTCTACCATGTTCCGAGGTGAAGACGTACTCCTGCAGCCTCTGGACCCAACGTGCTGTCTGGCCTTCCAGGTTCCTAAAGCTCAATAGCCAGGTAAGGGCGGAATAGTATTTCCTCAGGTGGAATGGCTGAGCGTACAGGTACTTGTGGAAGTGCTCTAAGGTCTTTACTACCGCCAGTAGCTCTCGTCGGGTGACGCAGTAGTTCTTCTCTGCCTTGGATAGCGTCTTGCTGTAGTAGGCTATCACCCGCTCATGGCCGTCCTGGATCTGCGATAGGACACCTCCAAAGCAATGGTCGCTAGCGTCGGTGTCCACAATGAAGACGCCACCCGGTTGTGGAAATCCCAAAATTGGAGCACTGCACAGGGTCTCCTTTAGGTGCTAGAAAGCGTTTTCGGCAACCTCCGTCCACACATAAGGCCTGTGTTCCTCTGTCAGGCGGGTGAGGGGTTTTGCGATTTTGGATAACCCCTTTATGAAGCGGCGGTAATAACTGCACAGCCCCAGGAAACTACGCAACTCTTTCTTATCCTTTGGGCGAGGCCATTCTCTCACAACTTGTGTCTTCTCCGGGTCTGTGGCCACTCCGGTTGCTGAGAATATGTGGCCTTAGTAGTTCACTTCCTTGCGGAAGAGCTGGCACTTCTTCGCGTTCAGCTTCAAGTTGGTCGCCTGCAGTCTCTGTAGCACCTTACTCAGATTCTCGAGGTGATCTTCAAAAGTCTTCCCGACGATGATGATGTCGTCCTTGTATAAGAGGCAGGCGTCGTAAGTCAGCCCTCTCATCACTGACTCCATGAGGCGTTGGAAGGTATCTGGTGCGTTGCAGCGGCCAAAGGGCATAACCGTGAACTGCCAGAGCCCTTGGCCCGTCGAGAATGCGGTCTTCTCCTTGTCTCTCTGGTCTAGAGCTACTGCCAGTAGTCCGATTTCAGGTCCAGGGTCGAGAACCACTGTGCACCAGCTAGCGTGTCGAGGGTGTCGTCAATCCGGGGAAGGGGAAACAGTCCTTCTGGGTGACCACGTTCAGCTTTCTGTAGTCCACGCAGAAGCGTAGCCCGCCGTTCTTCTTCGTCACCAAGACTACAGTCGAACACCAAGGGCTGTCAGACTCTTCAATCGCTCCACTGGTTCCCATGTCCTCCAGCATGTCTCGTACCGCCCCTTGCTTCGCCAGCGGAACGCGTCTAGGTGGTTGCCGAATAGGCCAGGCGTCCCCGGTGTCAATGCGGTGAAGCACTTTGTCCGTGCGGCCGTAGTCACTATCGCCTTGGCTGAAGACGCTCTGGTATCGCCTCAGCAGTTGTCGAAATTTCTCCAGCTATTCTGCGGACAGGTGGTCGGCCGCCCTCTCCAGTAGGCCTTCTAGCCGGTGGCCCAGGCGTTGCATCGGCACCGGCGTAACTTGCTGTTACGCTCACCACGGGCTCGCACGTTCCCAACTCCGTCCCAGCCTGGACGTCGTGATCGGTGTCCGTTGGATTTAGCAGTCTCACTGCCACCTCCTCTCGGCACGGCAGCAATGCCTGGCTATACACAGTCCATGTACAGGCGTCTTCTGGTCCAGTATCATGTACCTGGCTCTCTGGCCTTCCAGTCGCGCCGGCACCACCTCGCTCCTCGCGGGGACAACCACGTCTTCGTCCAATACGACCCTGCAAATTCCAAGGCGCTCTTCTGGTTGACGGAGTATAACCTCTTCTCCGTTGAGCCGCAGGACCTTCTTGCCGACGTCGACCGTCGCCTCGTGGCTCCTGAGGGCATCCAATCCCAGTATCACCTCCTCAGCTACTTTCGCGACGAACACCCACAGACGTATGGTACTCCTTCCCAAGGTCAGCTCCAGCAGGGCCTCCTTCTCCACAGGCAAGGGTCGCCCGATGCCGTCACAAGCTGGTATGGTCGGCTCGGCTTCCTTGTCGGCAAACCCTTCGCCACGTCAGGTCTGATGGTGGTCTCGGCTGCCCCGGTGTCCACCAGCACGCGGCACGGCTTTCCTCTTACCCAGCCGTCCGCGAAGAGGCTGTCATCCATACGCCAGCTGACGGCGCGCAGTGTCACTCGAGGGGATGGTGGTGATGGCGCCGACGTGCCCCTCTCCACGATGGCCCTTACTCGTTTTCCGGCTGCTCTTCCTGGTGTGGGCAGTCTCTCTGCAGGTGTCCGGGCTGTCCACACCCCCAACACAGGCCACTAGGTGTTCGCCGGTATCCCTCGGCTGGTCTTCTGTCTCCGGTGTAGCGGACACTCCGCGCTCTCACGTTGGTATAGCTGTTACCTTGGCCGCCTCCATCCTTAATACTGTCGTTAGCGCCTCGTGGATTGTTTTATAATCGCCGAGCATTAGGCGCTGACGAATTTCCGTGTTTCGTACCCCGTCCACGAATGTGTAGGCAGCTTCCCGGGATACGAACTCTGATGGGAGGTCGACTAGCGCCTTGCTAGCCAGTTGTTCAACTGCCAGGGCTGCGGTACGCTGCGGCTAAGCGGTGGTTTCCGAAACGATTCTCCAGGGCCTCCGAGATGTCCTTGGGCGCCGCCGTTGTCTGCACCGCGTTTAGGACTTCCGCGGCCCGTCCCTGGAGGCTGCCTATTAACTGTGTGGCCTCCTCCTCTGGTGACCATTTGTTGTGCTTGTCCACTGCGTCGAATTGGCGGCGGAAGACCTCAAACGTTGACGCGCAGTCACATTTCGGAGGTTTTACGCGCGCCGATGTTGTGTTGCGTCCCGGTGCGTCGGCCTTCAAATCCTTCAACCTCCTGCCAACGACGTCCTCCACCATGGCGTTCAAGGACTTGACGCTGCTGTCGGCCTTTCCTTCCAGCTCATTAACGCGGTTTGCCAGGTCTCCGACGCGTTCGTCCACTTGGTGGATCCGCTTGCCGAGCCCCGTGACGTCCTCCCTCACGCCAGCCAACTGTTCCTCAAATTTGGCGGCGAGGGCCTCGTTCGCAACCTTCATTTCTTCCATCTACTCCTTGAGGTTATCGTTAGCCGTCTTCATTTCTTCCAGCCTTGCGACCAGGTTGTTATTTACCGCCTCCGTCTTTGCTGTTAGTTCCGCGGCCAGGTTGTTATTTGCCGCTTGTCTTTTTGTTGTTAACTCGTTCATCTTCGCGTCCATTTTCTCGGTGATGTTGTCATTCGCCGTCTTCATTTCCCAGGTCTGTTTGGCCTCATTTCCATCATCTTCTCCAAAATCTTTTCCAATGCCGCGTCCATGGTTGTAATGTTTGGTGATGTTGTCATCCCACTCCAGTGTGACTTAGTGGGTTCGTGAAATTAAAAGTCCGATTGCACCACTCAAAAATGTTCTTTATTTCCACCGACTTACAGTTAAACACTTGCCAATTACACAATCTCGAAGTGTCTCGTTTCAGTGAATCGCCGCGAAGGTTCCAGATTGCAGGGGGGGGGGAAGAGGCGGCCAGCGATAAGTGACACTTCCCTAATAAACCCCTCAGTTAGTGACTGAGATAGATGAGCGGGTGTGGCCCGTATGCCTCTGGTCCCTTCTCAGCTGTCGTTGGTCTGGCTTTCCGATAATTGGTTGACAATAATATCGAATGGCAATTTGGATTCCAAGAAAAGAAATCAACAATTAATGCAGTAAATAAAATAAATAGTATTATCATTAGTGCATTAAATAACCATAAACGAGTAATAGATATATTTTTAGATTTATAAAAAGTGTTTGACTGTGTGGACATAGTAATACTTACAAGTAAATTAGAATATCATGGGGTTCGAGGATTAGCACAAAAGTGGATAGTATCATATTTGAAAAACAGAACACAGTGTGTGGAAATAAACCATAGAAATGGCTCGGGTATGATAAAGAAAGTTAGATCATATTTTCAATCAGTTAAACAAGGAGTACCACAGGGTTCTAAACTAGAGCCATTTTTATTTTTAGCCTATGTGAATGATATTTTTGAAATAATACTAAGAAATGGAGATTTGGGAATTGGATATGCAGATGACATGACAATAATAATTAGAGGCAAGTCAGCAATTGAGGTGGAAAAGACAGCAATGAAATTAATTAAAATAATAAAACAGCACTATTTAAACCTAAATATGATTCTAAACGCACACAAAACAGCATGGATAAATTTTGAATTAGGAAATTATAGTAAAAATATTATAAACATTACAATAGATGGTGAAACAATACCGGAAGTTCAGCACACTAAAAGTTTAGGTGTAATAATAGAAAAACAATTAAACTGGAAGCCATATATATCTCATATAATTAAAAAGTTAAATAAAGGTATATTCATAATGAAACAAGTAGGATAAAATATGGATTATGAAACTTTAAAAGAAGTATACTATGCCTTTATATACTCACACATAAAATATGGGATAACTTTATGGGGAAACATCACAGCAACAGAAGTAAAAAAAGTATTCAAATTACAAAAAAAGCAATTCGAATAATGGCAAAAATAAATAGCAGACAGATATGCAAATTAAAGTTTCAAGAGTTTCATATATTAACTGTTCCATGCATATATATATATATATATATATATATATATATATATATATATATATATGAAACAATAAAAATTATTTTACAAGGAAAAGAAGAACCAAAAAATCATGGTATACATAATTATACTCTAAGAAATAATTACGACTATTTTAGATCAGTGTATAGGGAAACTCTAAAAAACCGCTGCAGTAAAAGCATGGGTAAAGAACTATGTAATAAGTTACCAGAAGAAATTAAAATAATTAATAAAATGGAATATAAACTGAAGGCAATAAAAACATTCTTAATAACAAATGCATTCTATAGTTTAGAAGAATTTAAGTATAGAGATATGTAGAAAGATAAAACTATGTATGTATATATGTATATAAAATTGGAATTAACGTGTTCTTGAAATCATTGTATTCAAAGGATAAGTAAAAGTATCTTATCTTATCTTATTGTGAATACCTGAAATTTAACCTTTCGTGTGCATTTACAATTTTGTTAATTGTAAATTTTGTTAATTTTGTAATATTATTTTCTTTAGTAGATAAGTGTTGTCTGAATCCTGTTTGAGCAGTTGTTAATATGTTAGTACTTTCTGAGAACCAATTTAGCCTTGCTGAAATCATACGTTCTGCTGTTTTTACAATGACACTTGTTAAGGAAATTGGTCTGTAACGATTTATTTTGTCAGGTGCTTTATCTTTTTTAGAATAGGAATAATTATTGCTTTTTCCACTCTGTAGGTACAGTAGAGGTCCATGATATATTAAATAATTTCAGTAGCTCCATTCTTCCCTTTGGTCCTAGGTGTTTTAGAAATTCAGCATGTATTTTATCTGGTCCAGGGGACTTCTTATCTTTCAATCATGGATGGCACAGTTTAGTTCCCTTATGGTGAATTATTTGCTCAATATATCATTTGTTTGTTCTGGGCACCTTTTATATTTTTTGAGATCTTTTTTAACCTGCCTTCATTTTTTTTTGCTTCAGAAGAAAGTTTATGCTGAGAGCTGTAATACTTATTAAAGGCTTCAGAAATAGAGTAATTTGAAGTAAGTGTTTTCCCATTTAGTTTGTGTGGTTCTTTTGTTGTTTCTTTCTGACAATTAATTTTACTTATATATCTGCATACTTTTTTCCGTCTTTTCTATAATCAGCTTTTTCAATAAATTCACTGAAGGCTTTTTTTTTTTTTTTTTTTTTTTTGGCAATATGAATTTCTTTTTTACATTTTGCTGCCTTTCTTCACCATTCCTGTGTATCTAATGGGTTATTGAACAATTCTGCTTTTTTCCTGGCTATGTCCCTTTGTTCTTTTAACTTTGATAGTTCTGTATTCCAAAAGGGTTTGTAATGTTTAGTTTTTCCTCTTGGGATCCATTTTTTTGCTGCTTCAAGAATTATATTTGTTATTGTTTTATTGAGTTTATCTTCAGATGCTTCATGTTGAGCAGAGTAAAGATTTTGTTCAGTTTCCTCAGTAAATTTTGTCCAATTTGCTTTTCTAAAATTCCAAGAGTATTTCAACTTTGGCCTGCTAATATTTTGTTTGTCGTGAAGTATTATGGATGCAATAACTGCTCTATGATCAGATCCTATGTCTTCAATGATTTCACGTGTTATCTTATCTTTTGAATCTGAAGATACTAATATCAGGTCTGGGTTAGTGCAATGGCCATTATAGTGTAGGTATTTGGGGCAATCCCCATTCTTGTAGATAAGATCTAAAGTGTTAGCATTTAAAAAATCTTCAATAGTTTTTCCACAGGCATTGTAGTCTTTGTATTCCCATTTTGGTGAATGACCATTGAAATCACCAATCAAAATTGTTTTACAGTGTATATTTATTATATTCAGACATCGATTGTTATTTGGTGGATTGTATATTCCATATATGGTGTAACATAAATTTACTTTCCAGATTTCAGTTTGAATAATTTCTATTTTATCTTCCTGCTGCATTTCTTTTATAATTTTAAATTTTGATAAAATGTTTGTTCTGACACCTGTAAGTATTCCATTAGCTATTTGGCGTGATTTGGGAAGAACATATATATTAAATCCAGAAATTTCAAATTATTTTAGTAGATCACTTGTTACATTGGCTTCTTGAATGATAAATACGTCTATTTCTTTTTCTTCTATGACTTTTTGAAGTTCCATCTTTTTACTCTGTGAAAGTCCTCCTGCATTCCATTGGAGAATTTTGAGTGTGTTCTGTAATTGACGTCCTGCAGATGTCCCCACACGGAGATCTGGACGGGGGACTATTTTACCTCCGGAAAATTTATCTGAAGGACTTGTCATGTTTTAAGTAGCATAAATGTAACCGGTTTTTAAGTGGACACCAATTTTTTGCTTGTAATGGTGGTTGCATCATCCACTCACTTTAACCCCCAGTATGTCTGGAAGGCCACACCTGTCTTTGGTTAATGGGTCCATCGGACCTGGCCGGGAGAAGTTTTAAAGTCCATCCGCTTTTCTCACAAGCACCAATTGTGGAACATTTGTACCCGTGACAGGCTAGCGTAAGAGATGAAATAGCATTTCCTCTATTCCTGATGTAGTTATACCGCTAATGCTCGGTCCCCAGAGTTTCATTGGTAAAAGCAGGTTGCACCACGAGCAGGTTGAGGTTGGGATTTGGATAGGAGAGGTTATGGAATGCACATCACTATCCCTTGCATCCCTTAGCAAAATTGTAAATTATTCCAGAAATCCCACATAAAGCTGCAGTAGCAAATTTTAGATTACTTACGGAACATGATTTTTTGCCCTAACACCTACACAAAATAGGAATTTATACTAGTCCAAATTGTCCTCTGTGCAACAAAGAAGAGGAAATGACTGAAGAACATCTTCTAGCCTGTGAAGTTCTACCTGCCAGACCCACTACACAGAAATATTGGAAAGCAAGAGAGCTAATGGCTTCATTGCCAAAGCCTAGCATTTGACAACAAAGAAGAGGAAATGACTGAAGAACATCTTCTAACCTGTGAAGCCCTACCTGCCGGACCCACTACACAGAAATATTGGAGAGCAAGAGAGCTAATGACTTCATTGCCAAAGCCTAGCATTTGACAACAAAGAAGAGGAAATGACTGAAGAACATCTTCTAACCTGTGAAGCCCTACTTGCCGGACCCACTACACAGAAATATTGGAGAGCAAGAGAGCTAATGGCTTCATTGCCAAAGCCTAGGCATTTGACAACAAAGAAGAGGAAATGACTGAAGAACATCTTCTAACCTGTGAAGCCCTACTTGCCGGACCCACTACACAGAAATATTGGAGAGCAAGAGAGCTAATGGCTTCATTGCCAAAGCCTAGCATTTGACAACAAAGAAGAGGAAATGACTGAAGAACATCTTCTAACCTGTGAAGCCCTACCTGCCGGACCCACTACACAGAAATATTGAAGAACTAGAGAGCTACTGGCTTCATTGCCAAAGCCTAGCATTTGACAACAAAGAAGAGGAAATGACTAAAGAACATCTTCTAACCTGTGAAGCCCTACCTGCCGGACCCACTACACAGAAATATTGGAGAGCAAGAGAGCTAATGGCTTCATTGCCAAAGCCTAGCATTTGACAACAAAGAAGAGGAAATGACTGAAGAACATCTTCTAACCTGTGAAGCCCTACCTGTCGGACCCACTACGCAGAAATATTGGAGAGCAAGAGAGCTAATGGCTTCATTGCCAAAGCCTAGCATTTGACAACAAAGAAGAGGAAATGACTGAAGAACATCTTTTAACCTGTGAAACCCTACCTGCCGGACCCACTAAGCAGAAATATTGGAGAGCAAGAGAGCTAATGGCTTCATTGCCAAAGCCTAGCATTTGAAAACAAAGAAGAGGAAATGACTGAAGAACATCTTTTAACCTGTGAAGTCCTACCTGCCGGACCCACTACACAGAAATATTGGAGAGCAAGAGAGCTAATGGCTTCATTGCCAAAGCCTAGCATTGACAACAAAGAAGGGGAAATGACTGAAGAACATCTTCTAACCTGTGAAGCCCTACCTGCCGGACCCACTATATAGTAATATTGGAGAGCAAGAGAGCTAATGGCTTCATTTCCAAAGCCTAGCATTTGACAACAAAGAAGAGGAAATGACTGAAGAACATCTTCTTACCCGTGAAGCCCTACCGGCCGGATCCACTACACAGAAATATTGGAGAGCAACAGAGCTAATGGCTTCATTGCCAAAGCCCAGCATTTGAAAACAACAACAACAACAACAACAACAATTTGGTTAATGCTGGTTTAATACTGATAACATTCAGGAATGTAACTAGCATTGATAATCATTATATGAATTTTTTTGTTGAAAAGTTAATAGATGTTTAAATTGCGACTGAGCTTCATTTAAGATTTCTCCAGCTTTAATTTTGGTTTATTCTTAGAGATGGCAACTTTCAGTTCCTTTCCATATGTTTATAGCAGCAGGACCATTTAGAATACTGGTCCTGATAGCAGCATCTCATTACATCACATTACATTAACTTCAAACTAGCAAACACAGCAAAGTACGGGAGTGCAAGGAAGTGTGCATTTCTTAACGATGTTTCTGTTCATTTATATAAGTAGGCTCAGATTTTTTCATTCATTATGAGATAAATTAGGTATTAGAAACACACATGCATAATAATGATTTACATTAGTTATCAAACCACGATTTTGAAACCAGGGTGAATTCCTTAAGGAGTACACAAATATAAATACTTGTTACAAAGACTTCACTTATCTTAAGAAATTGGCTTAATACTTCTTTCTAATGGAGATCGATTTCAAAAGCAGAATCCAGAACGAATGGACATTTTCGTAACATTAAGTATAAACAAACTCATAAATCGACCGTATCAGATCATTTTTGGTCATTTAACCATGAAATAAATCCTGAAGTTAAATTATTAAAACAATTAAATGGTTGCTAAATTTAATTGTTTGGGAAAAGATATTTATTTTAAAAAATAAATATTGCGTAGTGAATTTTGAAATACCAGCAGTTGACTCTGTTTTGAGGTTTGTTTCGTTTTCATAAGTTGGTAATATTAAATAAAATATAAGGAAAACATGGTAACCGGAATCCTTGACAACGGAGTTGACTGATGATGAAAACAATCTGTTTTTTAAATCGACCTGTATTAGAAAGAAGTATTGGCACCAATGTCTTAAGATAAGTGAAGCCTTTGTAACAACTATTTATATTTGTGTAATATTTATTGCTTCACTGCAGCTATCTTCACTTTCTACATATTCCTTAAGGATGTTTATGAATGACTATTTACCTGATAGGTTTAGGATTGATAGTGTCGCGAACCCATTCTTGCGACGATGCGCGGCCGACGCGCACAAAGGCACAGATAGTGCAACGCGGAGATGAAAAGCTTGCCGGTTCTAGTGACGTCTTGTTTGTTACAGAAAATACCGGTAATTTCTCGAACAGTGAGAGGGTATATAAAAGAAGCCGTGGCTAGTTTATCGAGACAGAGTGGTAACCGGAACTGATAATCGTGTGCTTGCAGCTGTGTTTTGAAAGTGAAGTCTTTGTTTGTGTTCGACGGCCTTGGCGATCGTATTTGTGTATGTTACGTAGTTCTACTACTGTAAGAGGCGTAGAAAGTGTATTTCTACGGAAATAAAGAACATTTTGAATTTCGCAAATTGGATTTTAATCCTACGAACCCACAAAGTCACAACTGGTGTCAGGAGTGAGACATGCAACGATGGACGCTGCATTGGCAAAAATTCTAGAAGAGCTGAAAGAAATGAGAACAGCGAACGACACCCTTACTGCGAAATTGACCACGGAAATGGAAGCCTGGCCGCGGAGCTAACAGAAGCGAAGACGGCTAACCTCACCGCCGAGTTGAAGGAAAAGAAGACGGCGAATGAAACCCTCGCTGCGAAGATGGAGGCGGCAAATAACAACTTGGCCGCAACGATGACCGCGAAGATGACCGAAATGATCACGGAAATGAAAGCGGTGAACGATGGCCTGGCAACCGAAATGAAAGCGGCGAAATAGGCCCTCGCCGCCATATTTCAATAACAGTTGGCCGGCGTGAAGGAGGATGTCAAGGAGCTGGACGAGCGCGTCGAGGACCTGGCGAACCGCGTTAATGACCTAGGGGGAAAGACCGACATCAACACCAAGTCCCTGAAGCCATGGTGGAGCACATCCTCGGCAGGAGGTTGAAAGATTTAAAAGCCGACGCACTGGGACGCGTCCCCCCTACTGGGAGACATTCAAGCCATCCCTCCTCACCAGTTTGGTTTTCGTCCTGGGCATTCTACGTCACAGCAGTTGCTGCGTGTGGTGGAAGCTGTAGCCCTGGGTTTCCAGGACAAGGGATACACCGCAGCGGTCTCTCTGGACGTAGAGAAGGCCTTCTCAACGACCTGGCATACGGGTCTCCTCTACAAGCTCATCCATGTGGAGCTAGCCACTCACATAACACACCTTCTAAACTCATTCCTTAAACACAGGTTCTTCACAGTCTCAGTGGCGGGAAAAACATCTACAAGAAGGTCTATCCGCGGCGGAGTCCCCGAAGGTTCTGTGTTATCCCCGACGCTCTATAGCGTCTATGTGGTTGACCTTCCCACTGAACAGCGCGTCAATATAGCACAGTATGCTGACGACGTGCTGTTATACGCTACAGACAGAAATCCACGCAGAACCTTCAACCACATACAACGACACCTTAATTTCCTCCAACAATGGTGCACGCTTTGGCGATTGTCCATCAATACGGAGAAAAGCCAAGCGATTCTGTTCACCAAGCGCCGCTTTCCCGCCAACTTCCACACATTCACCTATTTTGGGCCTAGGATTCGGTGGGAGAATTCTATCAAATACTTGGGAATCAAGCTGGATAAAGGCTTAACTTTTCGGGAGCACATCTAGGTGCTAGCGCAGCTGTCGTGTGGTGCCTCGCCATCGCTACACCCTGTGTGGCGGTCCGCGATGTCTGTTTCCCTAAAGTTGCGTCTTCTTGTGGCTCTGGTCCTCCCTATCATGCTCTACGCGTGTGAAATCTGGGGCATGGCCACAGGTTCGAATCTGGTACTGCTCCATAGTGCACATAATAAATGTCTTCGGATCATTTATTCTGTTTGCAGAAGGTTCCCCGTGAGATTACTTCACGAGGCTTCATCCCTCCGTTATGTGGAAGATGAAATTAGGCTCCGGGTCTCCAAATTTTACGAGAGCTTACCTCAACATCAGAGCGCCCTTGTCAGATCCCTTGGGGACTATTTTCCAGGCGAGCGTCGGTTAAAGCGATACCGGCTACCCCGCATGGCTTGCGGGAACTACCGGTAACCATGAGACCCCATTCCTGCCCAAACAAAATTTCAATCACGCATAATTCTTGCCTGGATACTTATATTCTGTTTATCCCCCTTCTAGTTGATTAACATATGCACCAGCGGTGCACGATGGCCGTTGCACCCGAATCTTCAGTCACCGAGGAGCAACATGCTACCTCTTTTCTTCCCATCTACATAATTTTCATCCGACATCCTGCAACATCCACATCCCGCCACTACGTGGTTAAGCTCTGTTCAGAGCAGGTACATGATTTGATCCCCCTTCGTGCTGTTCCACAGCCTGTCAACATGCTCGTCGTCGTCGTTGTCGACGCGACATAACATCTGCGCACGTCAAACCACTGAAGTTCGACGGCACGTCAACGTTCAAAGTCTTCCGCTGTCAATTCGACACAGTGCCCAAGCACAACAAGTGGTCACCAGAGGAAGAGGTCGCACAGCTAATAGCCAGCCTCCTGGGACGGGCCGCAGAGGTCCAGACAGCGGCGGCGCCCAAGGACATCTGGGAGGCTCTGGAAAACCGCTTCGGAAACCAACGCTTAGCCGCAGCCTACCACAGCCAACTGAAGTCAAGGTTGCAGCAGCCAGGGCAGACGCTGCAGGAGTTCGCCCTGGCAATCGAGCGGTTGGCCAGCAAAGCCTTAGTCGACCTCCAACCCGAGTTCGAATCCTGACAGGCTGCCTACACATTCGTTGATGGGGTACGAGACACAGAAAAAGGTCAGCGCCTAATGCTCGGCGACTACAAAACCATCTACGAGGCGCTAACAGCAGCACTAGGATGGAGGCGGCGAAGCTGACAGCTACCCCGACGTCCAGAATAAGGAGTATCCGCTACACTGGAGACCGAAGGTCAGCCGAGGGACGCCGGCGAAGACCAAGTGGCGTGTTTTGGGGGTGTGGTCAACCGGGACAACTAGAGAGAGACTGTTCACTCCAGGAAGAGCTGCCGGAAAACGTGTAAGGGCCATCGTGGCGAGGGCACCTTGGTGCCATCACCACCATCCCCTCGAATGACGCTGCGCATCCTCAGCTGGCGTACGGAAGACAGCCTCTTCGTGGACAGTTGGGTGAATGGGAGACCGTGCCACGTGCTGGTAGACACTAGGGCAACTGTGACCATCATCAGACCTGACGTGGCCAAGGGTTTGCAGGCGAGGGAACCGAGCCGTCCATACCAGCTAGTGACGGCATCGGGTGACTACCTGTGGAGAAGGAGGCCCTACTGAATTTGACCTTGGGACGGAGTGCCGTGCGTCAGTGGGTATTCGTCGCGAAGGTGCTTGAGGAGGTGATACTAGGACTGGACGCCTTTAGGAGCCACGAGGTGACGGCCACGCAGGGAGGTCCTGCGGCTCAATGGAGAAGAGGTGATAATATGGCAACCCGAAGAGCGCCTTGAAATCTGCAGGGTCGTTCTGAGGGAAGACGTGGTTGTCCCCGCGAGAAGCGAGGTGGTGGTGATGGTGCGACTGGAAGGCCAGCCAAGAAAATGATGCTGGACCTGAAGGCACCTGTGCACGGACTATGTCTAGCTAGGATATTGTTGCCATGCCGAGAGGAGGTGCCAGTGATTCTACTCAACCTAACAGATACCGATCACGACGTCCAGGCCGGGACGGAAATGGGAACGTGTGAGCCCGTGGTCAGCGTAACAACAATCGACTAGACTCTTGAGCCGGTGTCGACGCAACACCTGGGGCCCCGGCTAGAAGGTTTACTGGAGAGGGCGGACGACCACCTGACCGCAGAACAGCTGAAGCAGGTTCGACAACTGCTGAGACGATACCAGCGCGTTTTCAGCCAAGGCGACAGCGATTACGGTCGCACGAACCGGTTGCTCCACCGCATCGACACCAGAGACGCCCGGCCTATTCGGCAACTACCTAGACGCGTTCCACTGGCAAAACAAGCGGCGGTTCAGGACATGCTGGAGGACATGAGATCCAGGGGAGTGACTGAAGAGTCTGAGAGCCCTTGGTATTCCCCTGTGGTCTTGGTGACGAAGAAGAATGGCGAGCTACGCTTCTGCGTGGACTAGAGGAAGCTGAACGCTGTCACCAAGACAGATTGCTTCCCCTTAGGCCAGATTGACGACACTCTGGACGCGCTTGCCGGTACACAGTGGTGCTCTATCCTGGACCTGAAGTCGGGTTACTGGCAGGTGGTTGTACACCCGAGAGACAAGGAGAAAACCGCATCCTCGACAGCGCAAGGGCTTTGGCAGTTTACAGTTATACCCTTTGGCCTCTGCAACGCACTACCTACCTTCCAGCGCCTTATGCAGTCAGTGATGAGAGGATTGACTTATGACGCCTGCCTGCTATACGTGGACGATATCATCATCGTCGGCAAGACTTTCGAAGAGCATCTCGACAACCCGAGCAAGGTGTTACAGAAACTGCAGGCGACTAATCTGAAGCTAAACGCAAGGAAGTGCCAGCTCTTCCGCAAGAAAGTCAACTACCTGGACCACATAGTCTCAACAACTGGAGTGGCCACAAACCCGGAGAAGACACAGGCTGTGAGAGATTGGCCTCGCCCAAACGATAAGCGAGAGTTGCGCAGTTATTACCACCGCTTCATAAAGGGCCTCTCCAACATCGCCAAGCCCCTCACCCCCGTGACAGAAGAACACCGGCCTTATGCGTGGACGGAGGACGACGAAGGCGCTTTCCAGTACCTTAAGAAGAAATTCTGCAGTGCTCTTATTTTGGGATTTCCACAACCTGGTGGCGCCTTCTTTGTGGACACCGACGCCAGCGACCATTGCATTGGAGGCGTCCTATTCCAAGTCCAGGACGGCCACAGCAAGACGCTGTTCAAGGCAGAAAAAAACTACTGCGTCATTCGGCGAGAGTTATTGGCCGTAGTAAAGTCCTTGAAGCACTTCCACAAGTACCTGTACGGCCAGCCATTCCAACTGAAGACTGACCACTCTGCTCTAACCTGGCATCCTTAAGGATGTTTATGAATGACTATTTACCTGATAGGTTTAGGATTGATGGTGCCACGAACCCATTCTTGCGACGATGCGCGGCCGGCACGCACAAAGGCACAGATAGTGCAGCGCGAAGATAAAAGGGCTAGCCTAAACACATAAAGATGATAACTGGAAGGTTTTTTTTTTTTTTTTTGTAGTTTACGTCCTCCAACGTTTTCATATCGGACGATGAATGGAATGGGTGAAATGATGCTCAAATGATCCCGGGGTCCATAGAGCTTAAAGTTACCCGACATTCGTCTTTAAGGATAAGGGAAAACCCCGGAAAAACCTTATCCAGGTAACTCACCCTGACCGAGATTCGAACCCGGGACCTCTCGAACTGGATGGTTCTAGTGGCGTCTTGTTTGTTGCAGAAAATACCGGCAATTTCTTGAACAGTGAGAGGGTATGTAAAAGAAGCCGTGACTAGTTTATCGAGACAGAGTGGTAACCGGAAATGATAATCGTGTTCCCGCCTCGGTAGCGTGGTGGTAGCATGTCTGCCTCACGTTCAAGAGGTTCCGAGTTCGAATCTCGGTCAGGGTGACTTACCTGGATAAGGTTTTTTCCAGGGTTTTCCCTTATCCTGAAACACGAATGTCCGGTAACTCTAAGCTCTATGGACCCTGGGCTCATTTGAGCACCAGTTCACCCATTCCATTCATCGTCCGATATGACAATGTTGGAGGGCTTAAATTACAACAACAAACAATGATAATCGTGTGCGTACAGCTGCGTTTTCAAAGTGAAGTCTTTGTTTGTGGTCGACAGCCTTGACGATTGTATTTGCGTATATTACGTAATTCTGCTACTGTAAGAGGCGTACAAAGTGTATAACCACGGAAATAAGGAACATTTTGAATTTCTGCACATTGGACTTTTAATTCTATGAACCCGCAAAGTCACAATAATAATGGGAGATAGTTTAAAATAAAATACATATTTTGTTATTAAGAAAACTGCCACAAAATAGCCGGAAGCATATAATAGCAACAGTGAGTCAGAATTTTCTCCAGCAGGAATTATTTAAATCTGCTGATTTGGGGATGTTGCCTTTAACCACACTTGAAAACCATTGTTATATATAAATTCAACCTACCCTTCATATAACTTGCTTTTGTTTCCATGAACTACTACAAATTAAAAAAAATACAATGAAGTTAGGGGTTTTGGTTTTCCTTTAGGTTGGCAGCACATGCTCAGCATTTATAGCACAAGCCAATGTACAATGACCGTGATTGCGGTAATTATATGAAGAAGTTATAGTAAAACAGGACCACCCAAGGCACTGGGTTTACGTCCCACAGACATTTGAGGTGAACACTTCTCCCTGCTGCTTTAATAATGAATTCATTACATTTTGTTATACTCATTTCATTTATTTTAGTGTGTCCCTAAATATAATAGCTTTTTCAATCTCTACGCACTAAAGAGGTGGGTAATTTTTGTATTTATTGACATCCATTTATCTGTATAAAGATTAAAGAATTGTTATGTAGAGATAATTACCACCTCTCATGGCTAAGGGCCTGGTTAACAATTATACTTAATAAGCTTTTTCTTTAACTCTTGCAGAAATACCTTATGGGTTAGATACTCAAGCATATTTTACCCATATTCATTCTACTTCTTGATTCATCATTGAATGAGAAGCCCTAGCATTAGAAACTGTGAACATTAGATACCCACCTGAAGAATGGTTACATATCTACACAGATGGATCTAACTTGGACAACAACTCAGGTGCAGGAATTAAGTGTGCACTGGTCTCATTCTATCAACCAGCAGGATACCACACAACAAATTTTGATGCAGAAGTAACGGCTATTCATATTTCACTCCAACACCTTCCATACAGAATAGATAAATTCAAAAATGCTGTCATACTTTCTCATTCTAAAGCAATATTGTGTGCAATAGGTGCATATAAAATGAGGTCAATCAAATTAAAGAATGTCACAAAATGATCCAACAACTTCAAAAACTACAGAAAAGGATTATATTACAGTGGATACCTGCATATTGTGGAATTGCTGGAAATGAATCAGTTGATTTTCTTGCCAAAATGGTGCAAATTCAATTCAGAACAAAAGTAAAAACTTACCCTTTACATCCATAAAAATATTAATCAAAAACAAATATAAAAACAAACAAAACCAATCAATGTCTAACAAAGCCAAAGATAAAAATAGAACATTTTAATTAAAAATGCAAATTATTCCAGAAATCCCACTTAAAGCTGCTGTAGCAAATTTTAGATTACTTATGGAACATGATTATTTGGCCAAACACTTACACAGAATGTGAATTTATACAAGTCCAAATTGTCCTCTGTGCGACAAAGAAAGGGAAATGACTGAAGAACATCTTTTAACCTGTGAAGCCCTACCTGCCGGACCCACTACACAGAAATATTGGAGAGCAAGAGAGCTAATGGCTTCATTGCCAAAGCCTAGCATTTGTCAACAAAGAAGAGGAAATGACTGAAGAACATCTTTTAACCTGTGATGCCCTACCTGCCGGACCCACTACACAGAAATATTGGAGAGCAAGAGAGCTAATGGCTTCATTGCCAAAGCCTAGCATTTGTCAACAAAGAAGAGGAAATGACTGAAGAACATATTTTAACCTGTGAAGCCCTACCTGCCGGACCCACTACACAGAAATATCGGAGAGCAAGAGAGCTAATGGCTTCATTGCCAAAGCCCAGCATTTGACAACAAAGAAGAGGAAATGACTGAATAACATCTTTTAACCTGTGAAGCCCTACCTGCCGGACCCACTACACAGAAATATTGGAGAGTCAGAGAGCTAATGGCTTCATTGCCAAAGCCTAGCATTTGACTACAAAGAAGAGGAAATGACTGAAGAACATCTTTTAACCTGTGAAGCCCTACCTGCCGGACCCACTACACAGAAATATTGGAGAGTCAGAGAGCTAATGGCTTCATTGCCAAAGCCTAGCATTTGACTACAAAGAAGAGGAAATGACTGAAGAACATCTTTTAACCTGTGAAGCCCTACCTGCCGGACCCACTACACAGAAATATTGGAGAGTCAGAGAGCTAATGGCTTCATTGCCAAAGCCTAGCATTTGACTACAAAGAAGAGGAAATGACTGAAGAACATCTTTTAACCTGTGAAGCCCTACCTGCCGGACCCACTACACAGAAATATTGGAGAGCAAGAGAGCTAATGACTTCATTGCCAAAGCCTAGCATTTGTCAACAAAGAAGAGGAAATGACTGAAGAACATCTTTTAACCTGTGATGCCCTACCTGCCGGACCCACTACACAGAAATATTGGAGAGCAAGAGAGCTAATGGCTTCATTGCCAAAGCCTAGTATTTGACAACAAAGAAGAGGAAATGACTGAAGAACATCTTTTAACCTGTGAAGCCCTACCTGCCGGACCCACTACACAGAAATATTGGAGATCAAGAGAGCTAATGGCTTCATTGCCAAAGCCTAACATATGAAAACAACATCATTGCATGAGGGTGCAAAGAGGGAGAGTATAAAGATTAGGTTTAGGATTTCACTACGGAGGGGATTTGGCACGTAAGTCATCGTGCTGGGCCCATTGTGCCTACGCCTATGCCCCCAAGTGGGGCACCTCCGGGAGGAAGGATGAGGCCAGAGGATACAGAGTGCGGCCGACCCAAGGAGCCATGACAGTGCAGGTCCCTACAGTTTACTTAGATAAACTACTCCCCCAACAGGCCAGGACAACGGACACGCTCCCCTACTGTGGGACGGCAACTAGCCGAGCAGCCGAGGGCCGAAGGTCTCTGGCTGGCGGTCCCGAAACAGTCCCAGCAGAAGCGCGGAGACCGGCAACCGACCTACCGGAGGAGGAAGTAGTTTACCTCAGAGCATATAATGCTACCATGCACCGCCAACACTTCTAACCTGAAAGAGACCACCCGATGAGAGATGGTGTGAAATGATGATGGAGACGAAATGGAGGGACAAGATATTCAGGGGATGTAAATAACCTACTCAGCATTCACCTAGAGACCGGAGTAAACCCCTAAAAACCCATGGGTCAGGTAGGTCGCCACGGGAATCGAACCGGGGCCTCCCGAATGCGAGCCACAGAAGAAACCGCCTGAGCCATCCCGCTCGGTAGAGTATAAAGAGCTTTTTAAGGAATATATTTTTATTTATGGTGAGAAATAGTCAAGGGTAGAGGTGCACTTTAACAGCATATTGCCCGCCTCACGTTCAAGCGGGCCCGAGTTCGAATCCCGCTCAGGGTGAGTTACATGGATAAGGCTTTTTCCGGGGATTTCCCTTATCCTGAAAGACTAATGAAGGGTAACTCTAAGCTCCTGGGCTCCTGGGCCCCTGGGTTTATTTGAGCATCATTTCACCCATTTCACTCATCGTCCGATATGACAACGTTGGTGGACGTAAATTACAAAAGGAGTATCAACATGGCGGGCGTGACGTCACGGCTCCTGCGTTGTGAACATCCTAAGCATGCGTTCGCAGAAAATACTAAAACTACGTAAGAAAACTAAACTGCGCACGGATTTAGGAAGAATAATAGCTGAACCAATACTCCACGTGGTGACTGCCCCATCTGATGGACTATTGAGCATAACATGCGGAGAGGGAACGAGGAAAGTGACTTTTATCGTCTGACAAATTGTCAACACGTAAACTTATGCAGCAAATGAGAATTATGATGACATTATAAACTGCAATATTCAATATTATCATGCTTATTTACTGAAAATAACGTACCTGGATTTCTCAAAACGATTTACTGGAGAAGAGTTGCTAGCTTAAGTAGAATAAATAAAGGTTTACCAGCTTCTGTGTTAGAAGTTTTAATCTATTTCACAATGAGCGACTCAGTTTGTGCACTCACATTACACGCTCTGATCGTGAGTTCCTGGCTTTGTGAAAAATTGATCCGGTGACGCACTTTCTCAGATGACAATTCCTTAAAGAAACTGTACACTATAAGCGGATTGGCGACTAGTAACTGGCTTTGAAAGCAATATTATTAACAGTTAACAGAACACGAAGTAAACATGTGCATTTCCGTTTAATGTCGCGGTTACACAAAGCACCTACACTCAATCTGCGTTACGCAATGGTTTTCAACCGAACTTAAAAGAATACGCGCGCGCAATTGTGTTGCACCGCTCCGTGCTCAGTTAATTTATGAACGAAATATATAAAATCCCTAACGACAATTCGTTATGTCTTACTCAGTAATGCGTAATGAAAAGAAATGACGGAGAGGCAAGATTGGAAGTTGAAGCATGCCATAAATTTAAAAGCGGGAGTCACATGTTTATTCTCGAAGTGATAACTTGAGAACTACCTGTATAAGTCATCTAAAAATGGGCTTTGTACAGGCTACCTCAAAATGTCATGCCACATATAGCAAGGCATATTCCATTGTCGAATTTCCAGTAGTAATTTTGGGCGAATGAAAAAAATATCTCTGTTGCTCATGCTTTTTTGGGGTCGGAAGTTTTGACAGTTAACGCCCTGTCAAGGTGACTAGTGTGAGATTACATCTACAGTGTCTTGCGTGTGCACGCGACTGTAGGTGGCTGTCAGGACTTGCTCCCGGGTTCACGTCCCCGACCCTGAGCTATAGAGTGAGTTTTGTGCTCTATAGGCCGAGAGGAGCTTAAAACAAAATGGACAGAGGGAAATTCAGTAATTCACAGGATGCAACTGAAAAAGAAATCTTCACCCCCAAAAGGTCGTTGGTTAGATCTCCGGATGCTGCCTCGACCTCGAAAGAAATTGCCGGACATGACAAAAATGCTAAAGTTATTGAAATTACTGTACATGATGCAGTATATAAATATCCATCTGAACATGACATAACAAAGATAATTCAAGAAATGAATTCGTAGTAGGTGCCGACAAAATGTCTGTGAATGGAAAGCTATATTTAGTAACTTGGCAAATATTGTTGAGAAATTTGATAAACTAAAGGAGGAAAATATTAAATTGAGAACGGAATTAGCCATTCGCAAAGCAACAACAGCAATACAACCTTTGGCTGCAAGCTTCTCACAAATATTACAAAAACCGAAGACAGTTGAGAATATAGAAAAAATAGAAAAAACTGCAAGAAAGCAAAGACATACTTTATTTATCTCATCTGCAAAAGGAAAAACAACTAAAGAAGTTCAGGAAATAGTAAGCAAGAACTTAAAGCCAGCTCAGGAGAAAATAAAGATTAGCTTTATAAAGTCTACGGAAATGACATTAATAGTGGAGACCGAAACTAAGGAGGATATTCAAAAGATAATGAATAGTAAAAATTTGAACGAGAAAGACCTAAAGATGGAGGAACCAAAAAGGAGAAATCCTCTAGTAATAATTTATGATGTACTAGCTGGACTAAAAGAGGAGGAAATTAAACGAAATATGTATTTACAAAATTTTGACGATATGTCATGGGAAGACTTCGACAGTAAAGTTAATTTAAGATTCAAAACGGGACCAAGAAATAAGGCAACAGTTCACCATGTCATGGAGGTCGAGCCAATGCTAAGAAGGCGCATTGTAATGCTAGGAAGACTATGTATTGGCTTTCAATCGGTGAGCGTAAAGGATTTTATAACAGTCCCTAGATGCCTCAAATGTCAGGATCTTGGACACGTAGCCAAGTTTTGCAAAATTGAACATAGTAAATGTGCTCACTGTGGTGAGGAAGGGCATGATAGAAAGGATTGTGATAAGAAAGATCAACAGAGGAAATGCATACCATGTAGCCTAAGGAAAAAGATCTGCACAGAGAATAAAGAAGAGAAACGACAATGTCCAACATATGTGATGCTGAGAGAAAGAATTATATCAAGAACAAATTATGGCTAATAATTATAATAATAAAGATAATAATAATAATAATAATAATAATAATAATAATAATAATAATAATAATAATAATAATAATAATAATAATAATAATAATAATAATAATAATAATAATAATAATAATAATAATAATAATAATAATAATAATAATAATAATAATAATAATAATAATAATAATAATAATAATAATAATAATAATAATAATAATAATAATAATAATAATAATAATAATAATAATAATAATAATAATAATAATAATAATAATAATAATAATAATAATAATAATAATAATAATAATAATAATAATAATAATAATAATAATAATAATAATAATAATAATAATAATAATAATAATAATAATAATAATAATAATAATAATAATAATAATAATAATAATAATAATAATAATAATAATAATAATAATAATAATAATAATAATAATAATAATAATAATAATAATAATAATAATAATAATAATAATAATAATAATAATAATAATAATAATAATAATAATAATAATAATAATAATAATAATAATAATAATAATAATAATAATAATAATAATAATAATAATAATAATAATAATAATAATAATAATAATAATAATAATCAACAATGTAACTTTAATGAAACATCTCTAATAAGATTTGGACAAGTTAACGCTATGCGCAGTAACATGGTCATGCTGGAACTACGTAAATTGCCAGAAGAGCAAAAAATAGATATCCTTTGTATACAAGTACCGTACACCTTGCGAGGAAAAGTGGTACATATGCCAATTGGTAGTAGAATCATAACAACAGTACAAGTCCTCAAGCTATCATTATTGTATTTAACAAACAAATACAAATAGTTAAAATAGCGCAACACAATGATGAATGGCTATGTTGTCTAGAAATGACCTATAGAGGTAAAACTAATATTCTGATAAATCAATATTATCAATATAAAGACAATATAGAACTGCACTTGGAAAAGACTAGAGAAATTCTGGACCAATACAATAGGGAGGCAATATTAATAACACTAGATGCCAACGCAAAATCAGTCCTATAGGGAAGTAAAAATCCTGACGAAAATGGAGACAAAATGGAAGAATTAATTCAAGAATATGGTTTGGAGGTTTTGAACCAACGTAATAACCCATACACGTTTCAAGGAAGGGCTGGAGCAGAAGAAAGCATAGACGTTACCTTAGCTAGAGGATACATTGTATCTAAAATAATAAACTGAAAGGTGACACAACAACAGACTTCTAGCGGCCATAATCTAATATTATTCGACTATGTAGTAAGGATGAAAAATGAAGTACAATTACATACTGGACCAACTAGATACATAGTTAAAAATATGGATAAACAGAAGATTATCCAATAATTCAGATTACCGGCTATACTAGATGATGATAACATTGACACTAAGGTGAAGAAAATCACAGAAAATGTGCAAAATGTTATGAAGGAAACTTTGTTAAGGATAAGACCAAAGATTAATGAACGGAACGTATGGAACGAAAAACTTCAAAAGTTAAGAAGTAAATTAAGGAAAGCAAGAAGAATATATCAGAGAACAGTTATCTCAGAAGAAAGAGAGAGGGATCTAAATATCTTTAGAAGAATAAAAGAAAAATATAAGCTAACTCTAGAGGAATCCAGACAAAACTCCTGGGACAAGTTCGTCAAAGAAAAATTGTCAAATAACGTATGGGGAATCCCATACAAGATTGCAATGGAGAAAGTAAATGTACCGCAGGTTATATCTACACTCAAAAAGGATGACGGTCAAATGACAAGAACTTGGCTAGAATCAACAAATCATTTACTGAACAAACTATTACCATTGGATATACTGGAAGGAGAAAACGATGACCAGAGAAGGAAAAGAGATGCTTTCAAATAAATTTATAATGGAGAGAGGCTAATGTTTCCGTTTGATAACTCAGAAATTCGACTAGCAATCAGAGACTGTAAAACAGGGAAATCACCTGGACCAGATGGAATACCCTCAGAAGTCATAATGGCGTTGGAAGAACCACTAGTTCCTATTCTTACAGAGCTATTTAATGAGTGTATATACGAAGGAAGAATACCATACTGTTGGAAAAACGCAAACGTGGTCATTCTGAAAAAAGCAAAATATAAAGATACTATGGAAGTAAAATCATACAGACCAGTGTGTTTGCTAAACACTATAGGAAAGATCCAAGAAAAACTACAAAGTAAACGTATACATGAGTTTAGGACTATGATAGGCATGACAGATACTCAATACGGATTTCGGAAGCACAGATCAACTGATGGTGCAATAAATAAATCAATAGAGAATATAAAATCAAATCCCAATAAGTATGTCATAAATATATTCTTTGACATTACTGGTG
This sequence comes from Mantis religiosa, assembly GCA_030765055.1. Classification (NCBI taxonomy): domain Eukaryota; kingdom Metazoa; phylum Arthropoda; class Insecta; order Mantodea; family Mantidae; genus Mantis; species Mantis religiosa. The sequence continues at coordinate 139,496,948 of CM060959.1, read as the reverse complement.
CATACGATAATCCGTGGTGGCCGAAATTGTTCAGAATCATGAGAGAAAAAATTTATCCAAGATGTTTATATAATATGTTGAGGGACTATTGTAAAGACAGAACCGTAACATTAGTAGCTGAAAGCAGAAAAGAAATCAGAGATGTTTCAAAAGGATACCCTCGAGGGTCAATGTTGGGTCCTATTTTTGGGATATACTAACTGAACCAATTCTGGAGAGATTAAGACAATTAAATTCCACATCTGAAGTTATAGCGTATGCAGATGATCTGATGCTAATTATAGATGGGAATAATCGTAAAGAATTAGAAAATAAGGCTAAGAAAATCACTGAGACTTTCCAAGACTGGTGCAATGACGTAAAACTAACCATCGCATCCTCAAAATCAGCTTACGTAGTTACGAAAGGTAAACTAAAGAGGAACCCAGTAATTAGAATAAACAATGCACCGATACCAAGAAGGTGAAGTTTCAAATACTTAGATATAATTGTTGATGAGAATTTGACTTTTAATATGCATATTGATTACATAAGACACAAAACTTCAAAAGTGATGGGAAAGTTAACGTCGTTGATTCAAAGGAAGTTTAAATTACCCACTGATATCATCAAATTGTATCATACAAGCATTGCAGCTGGAATTATGGGATACGGTGCAAGTACATGGGCGCAAAGGCTTAGCAACAACAGAAACAAAATACTAATAAGAAGAACACAAAGACAGATACTTTTACGGTATGCAGGCGGAACTAAGACCACCCCCACGATGGCTCTATTCGTAATCCTAGGGATATGGCCGATGGACTTGATCATAAGATATAGAGGTGCAGAAAATTGGAGAAGAAAGAATAACAGGCAAAAAGTAGGTGAAATAGTAGGTGTAGGATGTGATACAAGGATGCAAATTAAAAGGACACTATTACAGGAATGGCAAAACGAATGGGACAGCATAGAGGAGGACGTCGAGTTTATCAATTACTTCCAACAATAGAGGAAAGACTAAAAATGAGCCACTTCAAACCGACTAAAGGAATAATCCATTTTATTAGTGGACATGGACCTTATGCCACCTTCTTTAAAAGGATAGGAAGACGAGCGTCAAGTCTATGTACAGTATGCAGCATAGAGGTCACACCAGAACATCAAATTTTCGAGTGTCAAGAGCATCGAGAAGTGGATAATTTGAGACAAGAGCTGCAAGGAAAGACAACATGGGAAATAATAAGAGATGCAGAGGAGTTCAATAAGTTAGACACGATATCAAACATCATTTCAACAAAAGCTTGGGAACAATATACAACTTCTAAGAAATCTACACCAATAGAACTGGCTACACCTGCAACAACTCAACAAATAAGACGATCAACTAGAATCCAAAAACGAGAGTTGGAAGGAAATCTGAACATGGGAAGGGATCCAATTGATGAAGCAACACCAGTAGAAGAAGAGGAATAAGGCGATTTTGAAATTGAAAATATCTATGAATTGGGAGGAGAAGAGATAATGAACCAACAAGGTGACATAGATTTAAATCGGACTGACATGACAGCGATATATATATATATATATATATATATATATATATATATATATATATATTTGAAGAGAGAGATTAATTTGGAAACAAGAGGAAAAAAATAATTAGGATAGCTGTTAGGTTAGTTGACTGCAAAGTTAAGCAGTCACTTAGGTTATTGTTTCTGCAAACAATTAAAAGTCATTCTTATAATTAATAAATTTATAAATCAAAATAAGAAATAGTTAAAAGGTTCCGATATAGAATCTAGGCATCGGAACATAAGCAGGCAGAGCTTTTTTTTTTTTTTTTTTTTTTTTTTTTTTTTTTTTTTTTTTTTTTTTTTTTTGTTCATGCTTGTGCTGTGCGCTCCAAACCAGGCAACGCTACACGCCTATGATAGGACGGTCGCTCTAGGTGAGCCCTCCCTAGCTCCATCTCATATGACTTCTAATACCGCACGTAAGGAAATTGCTGCAGTGGATCATTGCTTACCCAATTTAGTCTCGACAGCTTCATGATACTTATTACTATCGTTATTGTTATTATTGTTAGTATTATTACTATTATTATTAATCATCATTATCATTATCATGATTAATTATCATCATTATTATACACTGTCAGTTTCCTTACGTGTTACAGTGTCGCTAGTTTATAATTAGAAAAAGAAAATGTGTTGATGACTTTTCCCTATATTCACGCTTGAATGATGATAATTGATGATGATGATGATGCTGATGATGATGATGCTGATGCTGATGATGATGATGCTGATGATGATGATGATGATGATGATGATGATGATGATGATGATGATGATGATGATGATGATGATGATGATGATGATGATGATGATGATGATGATGATGAACTTACTGCGCAGTATTTCCATTGCAGTATCGCTAGTTAATAACAAAAAGAAAATGTGTTGGCAGCTTTTCTCTGTATTCGCGTCTTTCAGAAATCTGCAGTTGGCAACAGCTTAATTCCGTGACGTCATTCCATAACAACATAACTCAATGTCGTTCAATATAGTCATGACTCATGACTATATACGCTTTAGGCAGGTGTTTCTCGTTTTTAAACACTTACTTCAAATTTTAAACATATGTTCATGCAAATGCACCAGTTGCTCTTTTTCTGCGATGAATATATATACATACATATATAGACATATATATGACCTACAATACCCTGGCTTTATCAAGGCATGGCGTTGTATACATTTAATTATACAACATAAATTACTTGTGTTAGTTTACTAGCGGTTACAGAATGTCTATAAAGCAGACTGAATGTTACAGGAAAGATAGTAAGCCCCACTAACCTTAAGAGCTCCTTCCAATTCTTGTAGCCTCGAATATGAGGTATCCTTGGTTTTGGTAACCACTTGTCCGATGACCATGGTAACCCCTTTGGTGCAGATGAAGTCATAAAGGGCAATTTCCGCGAATAGAGAAGGGATCCGTCCCTATCAGCTGCCAAACTGCGGGCGCTGCGGACCCTTATCACTCGTGGTACCTCTGACGTTACTAGAGGAACCTCGGGCCGAACAGCCAAGCCCCTCCTTCGGGAGTTGTTCGGATTGGGATGGACTCGAAGGGGCAGTGTGTTCCCGATACCCGTGGGAATCGGGTACGTCTTCGGACGGGGTTGAGGGAAGCCATTAATTCTCCCGGGTACTAGACTGCAAAGCTAGTAGAAAGTGTGCTAGATCACCAGGCGGCCCCACCGAGGTTTTTCGGTAGTCTTCACCTTGAGTGTTGACGCGCGTAAGTGGCGTATCCACTTCCATCCCGTCTTGAGTCCATAGGACCAGATGAGGGGGCTTGTTAGTCTCTAGGTCTTGCCCTATGGAAAGCCCCACGGAGGACACCAAGCACCCTTTGGGACAGCTCGGATAACTCCCTGGTTGAAAGAGGCCCGGGTCCAGTTCCTATGGGTTGAGGACTAAAGGGTGACTGCTTAAGTAAAAGCGCCAGAGGTCGCCCTACGTCTCCACCAGCTCCTAGAATCGTCACTTTCAAATTTGTTCGCGCGTCCTTGCTGAAACGAATGTTATGCATTGGAGGGGATGTTCTTAGTAACAAATTTCTAAACCGTCAGGATCTGCTGAAACCAGATCTCAGTATACTTTTACTTGGTTTCTTAACCTTTAACCTAATAGTTCGCTGAATATTTGCCGAATATCTTTCCTCTTAATTGTTGGAATGATAAGTAAACAGTGACTTTACTATCACAGAACATAAAACTATAGAAGAGAAACATGTTCCCAAATACCAGAGACGTATTTAAGGGGGGTGTCCAGCGGGTCCGGACCCCCCAAATAAATTATCATTTCAAACTTTTTATAAATAGTTAAAATAAAACCTAGTTTAAAGTAAATCGAACAAGTTTATTCAAGCTTCTAATCTTAACATCTCTATTCACTGTCAGGCAAACATAAAGCTATTTAAGAGATAAACGAAAAGCTACTACACAGCAGCTGTATAACTCGTTAAAATACACAAATAATGTCAATTACAATAATCTACTGCGAAGTTAACCAATTCCGATATATTATAATTTATTAATTAGAATTCCCAGATACTTAAAGGTATGTAATTTTTAACTTCTAATTTCCTATTCCCCTTTTCCATTCAAGCAGAACTAATACTTCAAATGCATAAATTAGTGGTTCACTTTTTAAATATCTGATTACTGCTTATCACTTTATCCCAGGTATAAGAACAAAAAATGTGCAATATGCAAGGCCTTTCTGCAGACTTTATCCAAAGAAACAAGGAAAAAAACTTTTCTAAGAACAATTTGTAGAAGCTTGGGCGGAGAAAGTCATGTAAATATAATATATTACACGTGATTTTATTTTTTTTAGAAACATGATAAAACACATCCCTGATTAATCATTTATTAAAAGCAAATAAATTCAGCATAGTTTTTTTGGACCCCCCCCCTGAAACTAACTTCTAAATACGTGCCTGTTTAACGTAGTTTTTTGGAACCCCCCCCCCCCCCCTGAAACTGACTTCTAAATACGTGCCTGCCAAATACGCTATAGGTCTTTCGTTTCAGTATATGTGTAGCATTTCTCGCAGAAGATTAAGATACGTAGTGTGTTACACTGATCTGTCTAGCAATTTTCGTGGCGTTCGCTCCAAAGCGATACCGACTTTATCCTGTTTATTATCTGTTAAAACTCACTTTCTCCTAGAATGT
>CM060959.1:139447213-139487213 GCA_030765055.1 Mantis religiosa | reverse complement strand
CCATCTCGAGCTGTTCTGCGGCCAGGTGATCGGCCGCCCTCTCCAGTAAGCCTTCCAGCTGGGGCCCCAGCTGTTGCGTTGGCACCGGCTCCTGTATCTTGTCGATCGCTGTCACAATGACCACGGGCTCGCACGTCCCCATCTCCGTTCCGGCCTGGACGTCGTGATCGATTACCGCTAGTTTAAGCAGCTTCACTAGCACCTCTTGGGACAGCTACGCTGTTCTTCATTCCCTGTCCTTCCAGTCGTGCTGTCACCACCACCTCCTTTCTCACGGGGACCCACGTCTTCCTTCAAGATGACCCTGCAGATTCCAAGGCGTTCTTCGGGTTTCCGGAGTATGACCTCTTCTCTATTGAGCCGCAGGACCTTCCTACCGTAGTCGACCGTCGCCTCGTGGCTCCTGAGGGCAAGTTCCAGTATCACCTCAGCCACCTCCACGACGAACACCCACTAACGCACGGCACTCCATCCCAAGGTCAACTGCAGCAGGGCCTCCCTCTCCACTGTCAAGGTTTCGTCCGATGATGTCACAAGCTGGTATGATCGGCTTGGTTTCCTCGACGGCAAACCCTTGGCCACGTCAGGTCTGATAATGGTCACGGCTGCCCCGGTGTCTACGAGTACGCGGCACAGCTTCCCTTCTTCCATCTTCTCGGTGATGGTGTCGTTGTTCCACTTCCTGACACCAATTGTGACTCTGTGGGTTCGTAGAATTAAAAGTCCAATTTGCCGAAATTCTAAATGTTCTTTATTTCCGTAGAGATACACTGTTCAATTCTCACGTAACAACATTACATCACCAATACAACACAATCTACAGCACCAAGGTCGATGACATTAACATGAGCTCTCGTTACAACAACACTCTTGTTACACAACTACTCAATGTTTTACAACTTGCCACTCTCCTCCTGGCCAGTCGTCACCTCTTTTTATACCTGCATCGATAATTCTAGATTGTTCTAAAATAAACCAGAACCCGAACAGTCTCTATCAGTCCAGAAATTTCCATTTATCTCATTTTGTTTGCCTCGGCAGACCCTTATGGGCATGCTATCTCTCTCTGCCGGGTCTTTGTTTTCACACTGCCCGCCTATCTGTTCCTTTTGTGTAAACAAGCCACGCAATCGTAGTTACGGGTTCACGACAATACTCTATCTGGCTGTGAAAGCTAGATTACTCTGTTGAAAATAACTCCAAAGTATTTTATCTTCTCTACTTCTTCTAATTTTCTATTGTTTACATAAATGCAGAACTATCTACCTTCCTTTCTTCTGTTTATTATGATCATCAATTTTTTTTCTTGAACACTATTGTTTGTGACCCATCTTGAGAACTACTGCATTTGTGTATTGGTGCTATTTTCTATCTCCGTTTATATTTTCCTCTGATTAATATCAAAAGGTTGTTTGGAAAAGCGACTATGTCTTATATGAAAAAACAGAAGCTAGCAACAGTGAAGCAACAACTATTACATAAAGTATAATTATTTGTCACAAACTTCACTTATCTTTAAGAAAATTGATGAATTGAATTGACTGACGATACGAACAGAGTTTGCGAAACTCGTCTCTTAAATACTATAGAAATTTTCATCAATTTTTTTAAAAGATAAGTGAAGTATGTGACAAATAATTATACTTCATGTAACAGCTGTGTCTGTTCACTATTTGTAAGATTTAATAAGGAATAATATTGTATATATAGGTAATATATTATATATAAATATATTGTATATCCCAGATAAATTAAAAACGGCTAAATTTAGACCCCTTCATAAAAAAGGACCTCAGGATGAGTTGCAAAATTTCAGGCCAGTATCGATGCTATCAGTATTCTCAAAGATTTTTAAAGACTAATGTTCAATAGAATTAGTAAATTTTTAGAAAAAAAATAAAATTCTGACAGATGCACAACACAGTTTTAGAAAGAGGAGGTCTACTGAATCAGCAGTTTACTCCTTGGTTGAAAAACTTATCACTGCTATTGACCAAAAAGAAAAATCAAAGGGTTTGTTCCTTGATCTAACCAAGGCAGATGATGTTGATCGATCATAAGGTGCTACTGAAAAAGTTAGAGGCATATGGTATAAGAGGAATAGCCAATACTTGGTTTAAATCATATCTGTCACAGCGATCACAAATAGTAGAAATTAGTAGCTTCAGTAAAGAGCATCTCAGTATAGAAAGATGTCAATTGACACAGAAGAAGTTAGGTCAGGGGGTACCGAAGGGATCTATATTGGGGCCACTTCTTTTCTTGCTGTATATAAATGATCTCCCAATATGTGTCCAGGAGTCCGAAGTAGTGTTGTTTGCAGATGATACGAATCTGCTAATAAAGGCAAGCAAGGAAACAGATCTGCAAGAAAAAATAAATGATAATATAGAGAAATTGGCATCCTGATTTGAGGCAAATAGAATGCTATTAAATAAAGATAAAACTGTTCATTTTCATTTTCATTTATTTTCAGTACAGTATAGTGTTAAATACACAAAAGAACCACGTCAAATGAATTTATACAGTTTAAGAACACAGCTATACAAGTTGTGTGATATAAATAGAATACTAACTTGCTTTCATAAATCCATACACACTAACAATGATGATGATGATGATGATGATGATGATGATTTTTTTTTTTTTTTTTTGCAATTTACATCCTCTAACGTTAAGTCATATCGGACGATGAATGGAATGGGTGAAATGATGCTCAAATGAGCCCAGGGTCCATAGAGCTTAGAGTTACCCGACATTCATCTTTCGGGATAAGGGAAAACCCTGGAAGAAACCTTATCCAGGTAACTCACCCTGACCGAGATTCGAACTCGGGACCTCTTGAGCGTGAGGCAGACATGCTACCACCACGCTACCGAGGCGGGCGATGATGATGATGATGATGATGATTGATGATGATGATGATGATGATGATGATGATGATGATGATGATGATGATGATGATGATGATGATGATGATGATGATGATGATGATGATGATGATGATGATGATGATGATGATGATGATGATGATGATGATGATGATGATGATGATGATGATGATGATGATGATGATGATGATGATGATGATGATGATGATGATGATGATGATGATGATGATGATGATGATGATGATGATGATGATGATGATAATCAGTGAGAATAAAAAGTATTACTCAAACAGCATACCTATTCATTATACTTTGGTAGTGCCCTAGGAGATCAAGATAAGGATTTTGCCTCCCATGTTTGCTGCATATGCTGCAAAACTGGTCTTAATAGCTACATGGTAAATGAAAATTTTTGCCATTTGCAATGCCTATGGTGTGGAGAGAACGATCTAACCATTTAAATGACTTATTTTTGTAATACAATGCTTACAGGTGTTTCTAGAAAAAATAAGTCAAGTGTCAAATATTCTAGTGTTCCATCAGCAATAAGACCAATTCCTCATAGCGAAGATCTTCCAGTATGTGATCTTCCATAAGCATGGGTTGAAGAATATGATGGATCAAGTTCAAATCATGATGAAGGTGGCAGTGAACCCTTAACATCCCAAAACCCTATATATCAATGTGAACAAAGTTTCTGAAGAAGAATTAAGCGACCTTATTCATGATTTGAAACTAGGTAAAAAGCAGACAGAATTACTGGGTTCCAGGCTACAGGGTTGGAATTTCCTGGCAAGAGAGACTAAAATAACAATTTATCGATCTCATCATAAAGAGTTTTCAGAGTATCTCACAACAAAAGACAACATATGCTTCTGCGTTAATGGTTTAATGAAGGAATTAGGTCTAGAGCATTATGTCAAAGATTGGCACCTCTTTATTGACTCTTCTAAATACAGTTCAAAGGCAGGGTTGCTACATAAAGGCAATTTACTACCATGATCACCTTTATTTCACACCATATGATGGAGACATACAATTTCCATGTGCATTATTTTAGATTTTATTAGTTATGAAAACCATGCGTGACTACAGGGAGATTTCACAAAATATTACATTTATGGAACAGTAGGGCAATTGACCAGCATTTCATAGTAAAAGAATGGGAGAAAAGGGAAAGCCATACACCTGGAGCAAGCAGTGTTAAGTATGTGCTTCTAGTGGACTCAAACAAAGTTCTTCTTCTGCCAGTTCACATAAAGCTCAGGTTAATGAAAAATTTTGTTCAAGGTCTGGACAAAAGTGGAAGTGCATTTCAGTATTTAATAAGTATCTTACTCAAAATCAGTGAACCTAAATTAAAGGAAGGTATAGTTGTTGGTCCTCAAATTAGACTACTTCTTAAAGACAGTGATTTTTAATCTAAGCTTAAATCTGTTGAATTGTGAGCATAGAAATCATTTAAAACAGTGGTGAAAGGCTTTCTGGGTAATCACAAAGAAGAAAATTATGAAACTTTAGTCTCAGAACTGTTAAGTTAACAAAGAAATGGGTTGCTGAATGTCACTTAAAACCCACTTTTTGCACTCTCACCTTAATAATTCTCCTACAAACCTAAGAGCTGTAAGGGATGAGCTAGGTGAGTGTTTTCACCAGGACATTTCTCAAATAGAAAGATATTACCAGGATTACTGGGATTCAGCCATGTTGGGTGACTATTGTTAGTTCTTCAAACAGGAGAGCAGGTACATGTCTTCTTCTTCTTTAGCTTCCCTAGTTTTACCACCCTCGTAGTGTTAGGGGATTCTTGTTCCTCTATCCCTTAAGGTCGGGCCTGAGGAACTAATGCTTTGGATCCAATAAAGAACCAGGATAGGTGATCAGCCCAATGCCTGGTGTGAAGGTGAAGGAAGTGGATGATATATATCTGAGGGTGAAATGAATGATGGGAAAGATGATGATGGGGTAATTGGTAGAATGTTGACGGGGGAAACTGGAGTATCTGGAGAAAACCCATCCCAGCACCATGTTGTCCACAAATCTCACTTTGTGGTCACCTGGGATCGAACCCGGGCTGCCTTGGTGAAAGCCAAGTGGGAGTACATGTCAATATAAGAAAAAATCAATAGTGACACACTTCGGAGATTATTTAGGTATTATGCTGTTCTTTATGTTGTGTTCATTTACTTTAATCATAGTAATTAATAATTATAATTATTATTTTTTATGTTATTTGGCACTGAAGTACCTATTACTTTAAATTAAGCAAATATGAGTTATATCAAATTTTTGTAAGTTTTCATAAAAGAATAAGAATACCGAAAAAATATTACATGATACAGCATTTTAAGAGGCATTTGTGGAATCAGCAGACCAGTGATAAGAATTGGCCTATTTTGCTTCAGGTATATAAAAAAAGAAAAATGTGTATTCCATAGTGTTATTAGAAAAACTGATATGTCAGCTATGGTAACCCTTCAGTTGGAAGGAAATATAAACATCAAAGTATAAAGTTGGAAGAAGCGTAGGGACAGTGAAGCACAAATTAATACAAAAGTGAATCGAGAAGATATTGACACATTACAGTGTGAGTGAAGCAATGTGTCAATATCTTCTCGATTCACTTTTGTATTAAATATAAACATCCTGCTTTCCTTAGTTATATACATGAGCTTGCAAGATATGCTTGAAATAAATAAACACCTGCCACCGCTTCACAAACCGGCTAGCATATACACTGATACTTGTTAAATTGTTTGGTCAATTAATATTTGTGAATCCACAAAGTTTATACAACCTTCTAGTTGTGTCGGGAAGTTCCATAGTTGACTTCACAGTGGATTAAACACACCCAAAGTGTGTAAGTTATCATGTGCAACAATTTACTACAAAATTTAAGGATATTTTCAGTTTTGATGGCAAAATCCTGCATTGTCAGCCATGTGGTAAAGCTATAATGGTAGACCAATATTTGCAAGTGATAAAACACTTATACAATAACAAACATAAGGCAGCTGTTTTGCACTTGAAACTGTGACATATATACACAAAATTTGTGCTAATGAAAAAAATGGATGAGCATAAATGAAATTACAGATTCTACTGACAGTTGAGTCAGTTGAGTCCAGAGGTTCTACTCCCATTAGTCCTGGACCCGTAGGACCTAGACCCGGGCCTCTGAGGACCAGGGAGTATCCGAGCTGTCTCAAAGGGCGCCCGGCGTCCTCCATGGGGCTTTCCATAGGGCAAGACCTGGGTTACTAACAAGCCCCCCCACTGGTCCAAGGACACAAGACAGGATGGAAGTGGATATGCCACTCATGCGTGCCAACACCAAAGTGGGAAGGCTACCGATATGACCTCGGTGGGGCCGCCTGGTGATCTAGCACACCTTCTACTAGCTATGCTGGCTAGTACGCTGGAATATTAATCACTTCCCTCAATCGCGTCCGGAGATGTACCCGATCTCCCACGGGTATCGGGAACCACTGCCCCCTCGAGTCCAACCCAATCCGAATAACTCCCTATCAGGGAGGGGCTTGAATGTTCGGCCCGAGGTACCTCTAGTAATGTCAGAGGTACCACAAGTGCTAGGGGTCCGCAGCGCCCGCACCACGGCAGCTGAAGGGGACGGATCCCCTCCCCTATGAGGAGATTCTACTGACAGGAAAATTGGAAATGTTGTTATAGGAGTATTGAAAAACGATTCTGAAATTTTAAAGTCATCCTTACTACCGACCTGCCAGGACATGCCTATTGCAAACCATGTCACTGTTGCCAGATTATTTAATGAAGCAATGTACATATTTTGGCCAAATGATGTACGATTTGACAATTTGACATTATTTTAGGCAGATGCTGCACCATATATGAAAAAGTCAGCAAAAGGACTTGCAATTATCCTAAAATGATTCATGTTATATGTGTCCTGTATGGATTGCATAGAATATGTGAGGAAATTTGGGTCATTTTAGTTAATTGATGGAAATTAATCATTTCTTCATACTAGCCGAATATAGGCTAAGGTCTTTGATAGATAGAGTCATCATGAAAAATTCAATGCCATGGCCGGGATTTGAACCACGGATCTCCTGGTCATGGTAGCTCAATGGGTTAGAACGACTGGATGGAATCCAGGAGATCCATGGTTCAAATCCCGGCCATGGCATTGAATTTTTCATGTTGACTCTATCTAATTAGGATGTTTCCTGACATTGACAAATTGATTTATAATGGGGAAAAAGTGTTCATCAAGTCACCTAAAAGGATTGACATTTTTCAGAACAAAAATATGAACTCTCCGCAGTCTCCTTTACCAGTAGTGACTCCTTGGAGAATATGGTTGGCTGCAGTTCACTACTTTGCAGAAAACGTGGGTGATTTTGCTGCTGTCACAGCTGAACTTAATTCTAAAGATGCAGTTCAATTAAAATTATTCAAGAACTTTTAAGTGACAGTGTGTTAAAATGTGACTTAGCATACTTTTCGGCAAATCTGTGTTTCCTATGTGATTCCCTAAAGAAACTTGAATCAGTAGGAATTACTTTGAAAGAAGTAGTTGAAGTAGTTTAGGATGTGGAAAAAAAACTGAATGTTCTTTCTCATCCTGCAGCACAAAATCTAAAAAGAAAATGCAGGGAAGTGTTGGAAAATAATAATGTATTCAACATAATGTGTAAAATGTTAAATGTATTGGATGGGAAACATTCTATCATCAGCAAACATAGTTGTAATTATGCTAGACTTTCTTCTTGTGATGTGGAGCAATCATTTTCAAAATTTGAAATGCAATCGCAAATTTTTTGGGACGGAAAATTAGAGGAATCATGTGGTCATATACTGTAACTCTATAGTATTTGGTGATCCCTTCCAGGAATGATGTCTAGTGAGTACCACGTATATTTGTATTAGATCAGCCATTCAGATCTTGTTTTGGCACGATTTTTTTACTTTTAGCACATATTTTATCAATTTAAGTACATAAAAAATAAATATTTCTGAAGTTTTTAGCACCTAAAAATCCGATCCCTAATTATTATTTTCTTTATATATAAACACAGAGTTGTGAGACTGTATGCATCAAACTCTTTGGTTATAACTTAGTTACATGGAAGTGGGGCGCCCATTCTTAAGCTTACAATAATTTATTTATGCAGCACTGTATGTCTTGGCTGCATTTCTCTTACTTGTATCAAAAGAAGTATTGCTTAAACATAACTTTAACATAATATTATATCAAATATTATTAATGCAAGAAGTCATATCAGACTGTAATAATAGTGTGTGGTGGGAATCCTAAGATTTTTGCAATATACAGAAAACTTTCTTTTTCTGAGTCAAAGTAAGCATGTCAGTTTACTTTTGTTACAGGGCAGTGATATTGTGGTTATGGCAGCAGGAAATTCTGAAGATCATGCCGACGTGTTCAGAACAAACGCATCAATTGTGAGAGATCTTGCCCATCAAATAGCCAGGTTTTCTCCTGAGGTATATGTTCAGCCTATTTTCATCATTGCAACATTATTGCCACCACCGCCGCCGCCACCACCACCACCACCACCTCCGCCGCCACCCCCACCACCACCACCACCACCATTACTACATTTTTGTTATTGCATTTAAACTGGAATACAAACTTTGACTCTTTCTTTTATAAAAAGAAAATTACTGATATCAAAATTTTATATTTTACCTTTTAAATGAAATGTTTAACATATGATTCAGCTTTCCTGTAATTTAGAAAGAAAATAATAAGATTCAATTTGTTTTCCTATATGCAGTAATATTTTGCAGGAGTTTCCTCTGTTATAGACATCATGTTTTTATTTTTTTATTTTATTTTATTTTATTTATTATCTGAAAAGTTCCCAGAGTCAAAGCTTATACAGTACAAAAGATATATAAAATGCTGGCACAAACTAACATACAAACTTTCAGTATAACTGAAGAGGTAATAAGAGTAGAGAACACTGCTAATAACTACATATTTTGTAAGACATTAGCAATATTAGTTTTTAACCAGACCAGCTAATCAATCAAGCTATAAATTAATAACAATTTATCAGCTATTGAAATATGCCTTCAGTAAATTTTCATGAGGTTTCATTTTAAAACCTCTGATGTTTCTGCAGCTTTTCAATTCCAGTAGCAGTGCATTGATAACATTGATAGCGTGTGAGATTAAGCTGTTCAGGCTTTAAGTAGAAGTGTTCACAGTTGGTTTTATTAAGTTTCCTTTATTTCTTGTAGTATAAGGAGCTCTCAAATGTTAGATTATACTTTAGAAGATTATTTTTCATTTTTTTGGAAATATATTACCAAAGACAACTCTATGCTTACTTTTAATGGTAAAATGTTAGTTACATGGTAGAGTGTTTTTGTGTTTGTTCTAATAGGCAGTTTGTAGATTATTTTCAAGGCACAATTTTGGAGTACTTCAAGGTCATGAATTAAATATTTAGCAGAATTACCCCATAAGATGTTTAAGTAGTCAAAATGGGATTGAATTAAAGCATGGTATATACTTTGTAGATGCTTTACACTGAATCCTTTAAATTTCAAATAGCTAATACAGGTAGAATGTATTTCATGTATGAGTACTGTCTAGAATCAAACCAAGATGTGTTGAGTTTTGTTACTCTTTCAATTACTGCATTAACAACAGGCACATTGTTTACTAATATTGGTATATATTATCTGTAATGGAAGAATATATATTTTGTTTTAGAGATAAGTAACATTAACTTATTAAACTTAAACCAGTTATTCAATACATTCAGGTCATACTGTATTTCAAATAACAGCTGGTCATCAGAGTTATCTATATATAACAATAATATATCATCAGCAAACATAGTTAATTTAACTTTTAATCTTAAACATCCTATGTTATTTATAAACAATAATATACCATCAGCGAACATAGTTAATTTAACTTTTAATCTTAAACATCCTATGTTATTTATAAAACTTAGAAGAACTCCATAATGAATTGCTGATAAAGAACTCGAAAAATTGTTATAAATTGTTTCCTCTTGCTAAGATAGTTCTGAAACCAGTTGAAAGGTACCCCTTATATGCCGCCATACTCAAGTTTCTTTAGTAATTTTGTATGATCTACAGTGTTGATAGCCTTTTTAGATCAATAAATAATCCAGCAGCTAAACTATTTGATCTAGAGCTTTTTGAATTGGTACTATTATATCTACAGTGACTGCAAGTTACTAGATTTGTTAATAAATCCATACTGATGTTTGCAAAAACAGCTGTGCCATTCTAGATGCTGTAGTAACCTAACTTTTATTACTTTTTCCAGAATTTTGGCAAATACAGAAATAATGCTAATTATTCTATAGTTATCCATAATTTCTCTATCACCTGCCATATTAATTGGGATTAATGTTGTGATTTTACATTCCTCATTTACTGAACCTGTGGTCAGTTTTATTGCCTTGTTTTTTATTGTTGCTATTAGGACCTCATTATTATCCATCAGGTATAGAAATAAACAATTTAGTATTGAAGTATAAGGTAGGGGAGTACACTGTGTAGTTATACATTTCTTCACTAACTCATCATTTCTATGACCTAAAAAATGAAAAATATGCATGCACTTATGACCTACAAATAGCTTAAATATGACCTAAAAGACAAAAATATGACTTTTATAACTTAATGGGTTTATTACTCATAGTATATTAATTGAGAATCAAACTTAAATTAACAATTAATAACTGTTCATGCTTGAATATTTTTAATCGTTTCTGCAGAAAATAGTCTTCTCTACTTCTTAATTCAGCACTTTATGGAATCTATAAAGTGTAAAGTCCTAAATTATAGAAGACTAATTACTATAACTTAAGAAAACGAAATTAAGAGTAATAAAATATGCATATCTGGGGGTTACTTTTTATCATCAGCAAAGTTACATTGAGTAACAATGTGCATCTTTAGGTTGTCAAATTGGAACTGTCTTCTACAGCCGGAAGAATATTCTTGTATCTGGAGAAACTATGTTCCACATCACATGAAGTTATAGGTGCATATATGTATTTCTTCCCCCTCCCCCCTAAAACAGCACCTAAAGCTGATACTGTTTAATTTTTTAAGGGAATATTTAAAGTTACCTTCATTTTGCAAAGGTCCATACAAAATTCTAAAAAGGCATCCGCATAAGCTGCCTCAAACATCAGCAGCTTCTTACTTTCAATGGAGGAAGCTCTTATTAAACACTTCTGATTTATTTATTTATTTATTTACTGCCCATAGACTAATATAAGTATTGAGCATTGTCAGTATATAAAATACAATTAAAATACAATTTACAATATTAAAATACAATTTACAATACTAATATGCAATTTACAATATTGTTGCGGCAACGGGCACAAAAGGTTCGGCGCAAATAGATAACAGACAGATAGTATTTTACGGAGATAAAGAGCTTGCATAAGCAGATAAACATAGCGTCAGAGATAAAGAGCTTGCTGGCACAGATCAAGTTATGCTTCTGGAAGGTAACAGAACATTCGATTTCTGGATTGTTACAGAACACTCTCAAATTTATCAATGAGGTATTTAAGAAGGCAACGCCTTGCCAAGAGTCAGCTGTAAAGTAGTAAACAATTGTAAGAGTTGTAACGAAAGTTGATGTTGTAAACAGATGTAATCAGAACGCTGTTTGTTGTGGTCATCGACCTTGCTAGATTGTGACTGTGTGATGTAATACTGCTACTGTGAGTGTATTTCTACGGAAATAAAGAACATTTGGAATTTCTGCAACTTAGACTTTTAATTCTATGAACCCACAAGGCACAATATTAAAATTTATATTATATAGCTTGCAAAAATTCATTTATATTGTATACAGGATTACTTAAAATGTATTTTTCAACACATTGCTTAAATTTAACAACATTATTTTCTCTTTTAACATAGGCTGGAGTTCTATTGTACATTTGTAATCCTATTATATATTGATCTTTATTTACAGATTTTATATTATAACTACTATAGTGCAAGTCAGAATTACATTTAGTATCATGATTGTGTACTTCACTATTTAATTTTTTTTTTCTGGTTTAGTAAATTAATAACCTTATATATGTATAAAGTCACAACAGTAAATATCTTTTCTTTTCTAAAAACTTCTCTGCATGATTCACGCATCCGCATTGTTCTAATACATTTCTTTTGCAGTACTAGAACCCTCTTGAGTATGAGAATTATTACCACCACCCCATAACTCAATACCATATTGGATATATGAATAAATTATTCCATAATATAGCATTTTTAGTACATATACATTATAAGTTTTGCAAACTCCCTCATTAGGTACAAACCTTTACTTATTTGTTTACAGATGTTATCAATATGATTATTTCAGGATATATGTTTATCAAGTTGCATTCCTAAAAAAACTGTGATAGTGAGATTCTTGTACTATAATGTTATCAAATTTAATATGAAACAATGTATATTTTTTCTTACTATTTAGCTCAAATTTAATTAAATTTGTCTTGCCAGGATTATTATTGAGGTTTAAAGATTTAACAAATATATTTATTCTTATTAAATTTTAGATGAGTCGCATTTTTTACACATCTGCTTCACTTTCGTACCTATTTTGAGGACATGTTTCGCAAATCTTCGTTTGCATCTACGGCTCTTGTGCGACTGACGCTAGATCCAGCGGTGTGGGTAATTCTGGGGTTGTTGCTGCCATCTGTTGATTTAGTGATGAACTGAAATGTGGGATTCTCTTCTAGCGGGATTTCAAAGTTCATTAGTTGGTTTTTATGTTTTTCTATGTATATCCTCTCCCATATGACGAGTTCACTATGTTTTTGTACGTATTTTAGTAATTCTGTGCTATCTTCAATTTCATGATTTTCAGACCAGAAATGAGCTGCTATTGCAGACTTATCAATATTTTTGTATCTTAAGTGCCTGAAGTGTTCTTTCTTTCTAGTGCCTATGTTCCTTTTTGTCCTTCCTATGTAAATTTTTTCACAGTCTTTACACTTAATTTTGTAAATGCCTGACTTTTCCTCTGGTTTTATCTTATCAGTATTATTACTGTGAAGTAGGTTTTTAATGTTGTAATTGTTTTTTGGTGCCAATGTTATATTGTATTTCTTGAATATTTTTTGGAACTTTTTTGTGGCCCAGGGGTGGTAAGTAAATTTAGCAAATCTAGTTTCTTGTTTTATTGGTGTGAGAGCTGTGATCTGTTTTAATTTCTTTTGAAGTTTGAATAATTTTAGTTTTTTATCTACAAGGTTTTTTCCATATCCATTTTTAATTGCAGTTTTTAAGATTTGATGGTATTCGTTTTGATATTCTTGCTGGCTGAGAGGTAGATTTACTAATCTGTGTGTCAGACTGTTGATGGTTGCATGTTTGTGTGGAATTGGGTTGAAACTATTTGCTTTGATGTAATTATCTGTGTGTGTTGCTTTTCTGTGAATGCCAAATTCTAGTTTTTCATTGCCTTTTTTGATTTTAAGGTCTAAAAAAGGTAGAGTAGAGTCCTCTTCAGTTTCTACTGTGAATTGTATGCTGGGTTCTTGCAGGTTGAGTAGTTTCAAAGCATCATCTATTAGTTTGTAGGGCACTATTGCAAAGATGTCGTCTACGTATCTGTACCATGTTTTAAACATATGAGGGAAGGCTTTAGTAATATGTGTTTCGAAAAAGCTCATGTATAGATTGGCCAAAAATGGTGATAGCGGGCTTCCCATAGCTAGTCCTGAAATTTGTTTGTAATATTTTCCATCGAAGACAAAATAATTTTGATGTATACATAATTCAGTCATTGCCACATATTCTTCTATTGCATTGGCATCCAGGTTTATAGAATTTAGCCATTTTTTCAGTTGAATCAAAAGTTTGTCTAATGGAATGCTAGGGAAGAGGGAGCGGACATCAAAGGATACTAAAGTGTCATGAGGTTTTAGTTTAAGATTTTGAATTTTTTCTACCAGGTCTAAAGAGTTTTTTATACTCAGAGTATGGAATTGTGGAAAGGACTGAAATTTTTTGGTTAGCCATTTTGCCAGAAGGTAAGTAGGAGTGTTTATATTATTTACAATGGGTCTCATGGGTATGTTGGGTTTGTGTATTTTAGGCAAACCATATATTCTTGCAAGGGTAGGGTTGTCTGGTTTGATAGTTTTTTGTTCTGTAGTTGTTAAAATTTTACTATTAATGATGGTTTTTTGTACATCTTTTATGCATCGGTTGAGTGGATTAGAATCTATTTCCTGGAATTCTTTTTGTTGTAGTAACTCTAACATTTTTTCTTTGTATGTAGCTGTATCTAAGATTACTATTTTGTTCCCTTTATCAGCCCTTGAGAAGATTACATCCTTTTTCCTTAAAGATTTAATTATCTGAATTTGTTTCAAATGTTTTATTGGCTTTTTATTTATTAAGTTTTCCAATATAGGAGCTGATTTTTTTTTCTAATTATATTTTTGTCCATGGTTTCCAAGCCTTCTACTGCTAATTCTATGTCTGCAATGAATTCATCCGGGTTGCTGGAGTATGTTATACATGTTTTTAGGCCTTGGTTAAGTACATCTTTTTCTTCGTTGTTAAAATTTTGCTTTGAGAGATTAATTACACTATCTAGGGATGTGTTCTTTGCTGAAATTTTGTTATGTTTTGGTTGCCAATGATTATGATTACGTTTTAGTTTCTTATTTTGACGATAAACTTTCTCTTTGACTTTATAATTGATATGTTCAAATGATTTGGCTTCTAAGTGGTCCCATGCTGTGTTTCCTAGTAATTTTACAATTTTCAGATGTAGGTTATACAAAGAGACGTCTATATTAGTTATTTTTCTGTAGTGATTTTTCGGCTTTTAACACGGCTTTTTCAGCAGCTAATTGTTCTATACTGTTATTGTTAAATTTTACTATTTTTCGTACAAATTTCGGAGAAAAGTTACGTTTTAGGCAATTGTTGATAAATTTTATGTCCGCTGATATTAATCTTCTTTTTGTCTTTAGTTTCAAATATTGTTTTATTTCTTTCTTGTTGCCGAAATGTTCGTTGAAATATTCAAATGTGAACGATCTTACCTCCATGTTGTCCGGTTTTTAAAGTTGGTTGGATCTAACTTTCGCGTGTTCCTCTTGACTTAACGTCACTTCAATATATCGAGATTCAACTGTATTGGAACACCACAGTGAAGCGAAAAATTATTAAATTTTAGATGAGTCGCATTTTTTACACATCTGCTTCACTTTCGTACCTATTTTGAGGACATGTTTCGCAAATCTTCGTTTGCATCTACGGCTCTTGTGCGACTGACGCTAGATCCAGCGGTGTGGGTAATTCTGGGGTTGTTGCTGCCATCTGTTGATTTAGTGATGAACTGAAATGTGGGATTCTCTTCTAGCGGGATTTCAAAGTTCATTAGTTGGTTTTTATGTTTTTCTATGTATATCCTCTCCCATATGACGAGTTCACTATGTTTTCGTACGTATTTTAGTAATTCTGTGCTATCTTCAATTTCATGATTTTCAGACCAGAAATGAGCTGCTATTGCGGACTTATCAATATTTTTGTATCTTAAGTGCCTGAAGTGTTCTTTCTTTCTAGTGCCTATGTTCCTTTTTGTCCTTCCTATGTAAATTTTTTCACAGTCTTTACACTTAATTTTGTAAATGCCTGACTTTTCCTCTGGTTTTATCTTATCAGTATTATTACTGTGATGTAGGTTTTTAATGTTGTAATTGTTTTTTGGTGCCAATGTTATATTGTATTTCTTGAATATTTTTTGGAACTTTTTTGTGGCCCAGGGGTGGTAATAAAACAAGAAACTAGATTTGCTAAATTTACTTACCACCCCTGGGCCACAAAAAAGTTCCAAAAAATATTCAAGAAATACAATATAACATTGGCACCAAAAAACAATTACAACATTAAATACCTACTTCACAGTAATAATACTGATAAGATAAAACCAGAGGAAAAGTCAGGCATTTACAAGATTAAGTGTAAAGACTGTGAAAAAATTTACATAGGAAGGACAAAAAGGAACATAGGCACTAGAAAGAAAGAACACTTCAGGCACTTAAGATACAAAAATATTGATAAGTCCGCAATAGCAGCTCATTTCTGGTCTGAAAATCATGAAATTGAAGATAGCACAGAATTACTAAAATACGTACAAAAACATAGTGAACTCGTCATATGGGAGAGGATATACATAGAAAAACATAAAAACCAACTAATGAACTTTGAAATCCCGCTAGAAGAGAATCCCACATTTCAGTTCATCACTAAATCAACAGATGGCAGCAACAACCCCAGAATTACCCACACCGCTGGATCTAGCGTCAGTCGCACAAGAGCCGTAGATGCAAACGAAGATTTGCGAAACATGTCCTTAAAATAGGTACGAAAGTGAAGCAGATGTGTAAAAAATGCGACTCATCTAAAATTTAATAATTTTTCGCTTCACTGTGGTGTTCCAATACAGTTGAATCTCGATATTTATTCTTATTGATTCCTTAGTAGCTAATAATTGCAGGTCATGATCATTGTTTGCTTTACATATAATAGTAGTGTTATCTGCATAGCTTATAATTTTAGTCAGGTGTAGAATACATAACATTTAAATATAATATAAAGAATAGTGGTCCAAGCACAGAGACCTGATGCATAGCCATTTCAAAATGTTGTATATTAAATCGGTTTTTGCAGATACTTTCACTGTACAATATTTAAAATACAAAATAACACTTTCAGTACTAAAAACCTTCTCCCCAAACTCTGGAACAAAATGTCTTAATTTTACACTTTAACACAGTTCTAGGCATGGTGAGGTCTCAAGTGAATGTACAAGAAACTTTCAGAAAGCTGGTGGAAATGTGGGATGTAAAATGGAGGGAACAAAGACAAACAAACAGGAAAGAGTGAGATTTAAACGTTCAAGTTTGACTACTTTGTCCTGCACGAACATTTAAAGCATGCTAAAGGACCTCTGAAAAACAAGTAAAAACAGACCTCTATACAGATATAATGGTGGTTTATTTTATTTCTGGTCTGCTGCTGACTATACCATATGACCAAAATATGACTTTATAATGGAAATAAGCATAAATATGACCAAAGATCTGAAAATTGAGAAATATGACTTTTAAAAACCAATTAATGTAATGTCATAGGAATCTGCCCCTTACCCATCAGCTACATTTACAAAGTACTGGTTAAAATACTCACATATTTCTAACTGATTTACTATTCTGTGATCATTTACCATTATTTTGTCATAGTGGATTTAGGCCATCCTCCACCAGTAGCAAACAAGAGTAAGTGGTGTATATACACTCTGTATGACCTTAACTATAATATTTTACCTAATAACTGCCTTGAAGGTAAAAGACAAGTGCTGCGAAAAATGTTTGAGAGCTATAGTTTGTTTCCTCACCAGAAATCCATAAAGATATCCGTTCAAAAGTGTTCTATCCTCAAGTTCTTCAAACATATGCAATTTTAATTTCCATTCTACTAGCTTGGTTAACTGTTAGAATACATATCTCAACTATGTTTGAATATGATACAACTTATATTAAAAATTTCCGGCCGCTAATGGCTGCGCAGTTGTGCGCCCTTAATCACACATCATCATTAAAAATTTCACTATAGAACTGATTTTGTAGTTCATTGAAAAGGGAAAGGAAGCACAAAACAGGCTATTTCATCTTTCCTGGTCTAAAATAGTTTCTGATAAAACAGAAATAAAACACTTCAAATACGTATTACAGATTCAAAATAAATGTGAAAATTCTTACCTAGATATATGATTTTTGGAAGATATTTTACAACAATAAATATTTACTTTCACATCAACTGAGCAGTGCTAGTTCTATACCCAGTACCTTTTAAATTATAGCTTGAAGAAACTTTAGTTATATTGGTCGATGAATGAAACAAGTGAAGTGATGCTCAAATGAACCCAGTGTCCATAAAGCTTAGAGTTAAATGACATTCATCTTTCAGGATAAGGGAAAACCGCGGTAAAAATCTTATCTAGATAACTCATCCAGATTTAGATTCAAACTCGGGACCTCTTGAATATGAGGCAGATTCACTATCACCATGCTCCAGAGGCAGGCTTTGAAGAAACTGAAAAACAAATTATATTGTAGTATTTACAGATCAGATTATTTTTAAATGGATAATGAAATGTACAAGCGGCACCTTAATATAAATTAATTATACTATTAGAATAATTAATTGCATAGCAGAACACAATTGAAGAATTATGCTT
Organism: Mantis religiosa; assembly: GCA_030765055.1. Lineage (NCBI taxonomy): Eukaryota > Metazoa > Arthropoda > Insecta > Mantodea > Mantidae > Mantis > Mantis religiosa. The sequence continues at coordinate 139,469,030 of CM060959.1, read as the reverse complement.
CAAAATGTGATAAGTCACTTTCCAAATGCTTAAATTAGTTCAAAGGTTAGACAGAGTCAAGCTGAAAAATTCAATGCCATGGCTGGGATTTGAACCACGGATCTACTGGTTTCGGTTCAGTTGCTCTTACCCATTGAGCTACCATGGCCAACGTGCCATCATGACATTAAATTCTTTAACTGACTCATATATTTTTCCCGGTAAACCACTTGGGGCTCTCGTATTCGAGATACACTGTTTGTGGCGACTTACATTGTAAGTGCTTGAGTCCCAGGCTTCATCATTCAACTCTTATTACAAGGGAAATAGGTCTGTGGTTCAAATCGTGTCCATGGCATTGAATTTTTCAGTTTGACTATATCTATCCAAAACCTTAACCTATATACAGCTAGTGTAAAGGAACGATTAACTTCCATCAATTAACTTAAATAATAAGAGTTAAATGATGAAGCCTGGGACTCAAGTACTTACAATAGTAAGTTGCCACAAACTGTGTATGCCGAATATGAGAGCACCTAGTGGTTTACCGAGAAAATATATGAGTCAATTGAAGAATTTAATGTCACGACAGCACATTGGACATGGTAGCTCAATGGGTAAGAGTGACTGAACGGAAACCAGTAGATCCATGGTTCAAATCCCAGCCATGGCATTGAATTTGTCAGTTTGACTCTATCCAAAACCTTAGCCTATACATGGCTAGTGTGAAGGAACGATTAATTTTGATCACTTAATTTAAAGGAATTCATGTTCCAAAGAATGGCAGTGTTGCTTTAACCAAAGCAGAAATGTTATCCCTTTCAATCAAATATAGATTCTCATTTTTGGTTCAAAATGTGATCGAATTAGCTACAAAATCAGTTCAAACCAATATGCCTAATTGGTTAATATCATTAATTTATGTTGTACATAAAGTCAGGTAAAAGTTTTAAAGCTGAGAAAGCCACTACTTCAAACCTTTACTGCAATATTTTTGGTTGAATAGCAGTTATGGTTATACCAATGTAATGATTTGAGTAGAAGGTGTATGTTTTTATGTTAGACTCCACAGTTCATGTAAATAATGAACATGGAAAAAGTTTTTGGATAGATAGAGTCAAACTGAAAAATTCAATGCCATGGTTGGGATTTGAACCAGGGATCTCCTAGTTTCCGTCCAGTCGTTCTTACCCATTGAGCTATCATTGCCAACGTGCTGGCATGACATTAAATTTTCCAATTGACTGAATAATTAATTTCCATCAATTAACTTAAATAAAATAAGAATTTAACAATGAAGCCTGGGACTCAATTACTTAAAATAGTAAGTCGCCACAAACGGTGTATCTTGAATATGAGAGTCCTTAGTGGTTTACCGGGAAAATATACAAGTCAAATGGAGAATTTAATGTCATGACGGCACATTGGCCATGGTAGCTCAATGAGTATTAGCAACTGGAGAGAACCAGGAGATCCGTGATTCAAATCCCGGCCATGGCATTGAATTTTTCAGTTTGCCTTTATCTATCCAAAACCTTAGCCTGTACATGGCTAGAGTGAAGGAACGATTAATTTCATGAATGGAAAAAGGTGTTTGTTAAGTGGACCACTCTTGTGGGACTGGGAAGCAACGTAAGAGACAGCGAGAAGAAAAAAAGTGCAACAGTTAGAAAGGTTAAATTTAAAGGGAGTCGATTAATGACACTAAACAACACTTACTTTTAAATTTTTCCGGAACATGTTTCAGAGACTTTGCCTCTATCCTCAGCCAGCCATCGACTGGTTCTCATTGGTGTAGTTGACGATATTTTGTCACAGGTCTCCTCTGGTGGCGGTTCAAGGAAGTTGCTCAACAAATCTTTCTGGGGGATGTCGAAATTGAATACTTTGTTCCTATTTTTTGAAATGAAGATTTGTTCCCATGTGGATAGTTCATGTTTTCCTGATGTATGTTTTAGTAGTTTTGGTTCTGGATTTATGTTGTGGTTTTTTTCCCAAAAATGTGTGGGAGCTGCTGATTTTTCTAATTGTTTATATTTTATGTTTCTAAAGTGTTCCTTTGCTCTTGTTTCTAAATTTCTTTTGGTTTTTCCAATATAAATTTGACTACAGTCACTGCATTCAATTTGATATATACCAGATTTTTTGTTAGATGGAATGGCATCTTTAATGTTTGAGCAAATTAGGTTTTTTAAGGAGAAATGGTTGACTGGTGCTAGTTTCTCCATTTCTCCTTAAAAACCCTAATTTGCTCAAACATCAAAGATGCCATTCCATCTAACAAAAAATCTGGTATATATCAAATTGAATGCAGTGACTGTAGTCAAATTTATATTGGAAAAACCAAAAGAAATTTAGAAACAAGAGCAAAGGAACGCTTCAGAAACATAAAATATAAACAATTAGAAAAATCAGCAGTTGCCACACATTTTTGGGAAAAAAACTACAACATAAATCCAGAACCAAAACTACTAAAACATACATCAGGAAAACAATAACTATCCACATGGGAACAAATCTTCATTTCAAAAAATAGGAACAAAGTATTCAATTTCGACATCCCCAGAAAGATTTGTTGAGCAAGTTCCTTGAACCACCACCAGAGGAGACCTGTGACAAAATATCGTCAACTACACCAATGAGAACCAGTCGATGGCTGGCTGAGGATAGAGGCAAAGTCTCTGAAACATAAATCCTTTCATGGAAGTGTTGAAAACAGTGTTGTTGTATAAATTAAATGTATTGGGAGTCGATTAATGACACTAAACAACACTTACTGAAAGTAAGTCCCAATAAATTTAATCTCTGAAACATGTTCTGGAAAAATTTTAAAGTAAGTGTTGTTTAGTGTCATTAATCAACTCCCTTTAAATTTAATTTATCATAACAACACTGTTTTCAACACTTCCAAGAAAGGAGTTAGAAAGGTGTTGTTTTAAAAGGCAACTTTGTGACGAGACTTCTTAGTGAATGGCTGTTATTTTATTACTCTACATATATGTGCTTTAAATTCTGGATTGAATCTTGTTTAAGAAATTACATATTAAAAGGTTTCAGATCTATGAAGATTTTAGAGTATGAATTGCCTTGTTGATACAAAGAGAGGGGATATAAATGCTGTACCATCCTAACATATCATCTTATTAGGAACAGGAAGAAGATCTGCAGCCAAGTAAAGATATAGCACCAATCTAGGTTTCTCATTATTTACGATAAGAATTCAGCTCAGAACAATGATGTCGTAGGAAAGAATGTATCAAAACCTTACATTTTCTTTTAAAGAGAGAATGATGTAGTCAAAATATAGCTTGATACGTAATGTAATATTAGAAAAGCAGATAGATTTACATTTATGAAACAATGCTTTGTTGGCAGCTGGAAGGAAGTGTTTTGCGTTAACATACTTGAGACAAAAGATCATCTAACAAACAGTTTAGAAGAGCAAGTTAAGAGTAAAATGTATGATTGCTTGAAGGAGGAACCTATTAAAGTGGTATGAAGATGAATATGAGGCACAATATGGAACATTTAATTATTCTAACAAAGGCATAATAAAAGTCTCTGAAACTGTTCTTCATGGTGATATTTGTCAGCTGAGTATGATTTAATTTCCTGATACCTATTACTTTATTTTAAGACACAATAATTCCTACTGCTTTGTCTAATGAGTAATGAATATCTTAAGGTATCTGTGAATTATTGAAAATTATTATATTCCTAAGATAATGTAAATATAAATCAAAGTTGACCTTAGCATATTTCCTTTCATGGAAGTGTTGAAAACAGTGTTGTTGTATAAATTAAATTAATTGGGAGTCGATTAATAACACAAAACAACACTCACTTTTAAATTTTCCCGGCACCGGTTTCTGAGGACTTCCCTCTATCTTCAGCCGGACATCGACTTGTTCTCATTGGTGTAGCTGGCAATATTTTGTCATCGGTCTCCTCTGGTGACGGTTCGAGGAACTTGCTGAACAAATCTTTCTGGGGGATGTCGAAATTGAATACTTTGTTCCTATTTTTTGAAATAAAGATTTGTTCCTATGTGGATAGTTCTTCTTTTCCTGTTGTATGTTTTAGTAATTTTGGTTCTGGATTTATGTTGTGGTTTTTTTCCCAAAAATGCGTGGCAACTGCTGATTTTTCTAATTGTTTGTATTTTATGTTCCTAAAGTGTTCCTTTGCTCTTGTTTCTAAATTTCTTTTGGTTTTTCCAATATACATTGGACATATATATATATATCAAATTGAATGCTGTGACTGTAGTCAAATGCCACGCATTTTTGGGAAAAAAACCACAACATAAATCCAGAACCAAAATTACTAAAACATACAACAGGAAAAGAAGAACTGTCCACATGGGAACAAATCTTTATTTCAAAAAATAGGAACAAAGTATTCAATTTCGACATCCCCCAGAAAGATTTGTTCAGCAAGTTCCTCGAACCGCCACCAGAGGAGACCGATGACAAAATATTGCCAGCTACACCAATGAGAACAAGTCGATGTCCGGCTGAAGATAGAGGGAAGTCCTCAGAAACCGGTTCCGGGAAAATTTAAAAGTGAGTGTTGTTTTGTGTTATTAATCGACTCCCAATTAATTTAACTTAGCATATTTTTTGGGAAAAAACTAATATTGTTGCTGATATTAAATATGATATGAAAGAGGCTTGCTGAATTTATTAAATGTATTTTGCTATTCGTTTATAATTAGGAAAGCAAAAGGAATTAAGTTTCCCTTTATGCACAAAGTCATTATCACTGAATTGCTTAATATAATTTTTCAAACATTGAAGACCCATAACTGTAACAGCTAACAATTTTGAATAATACTTTATGTCTAGTATGTCCACCTATATTAGAATTTTGATATATTCCTTAGATATCGTTTGGACAGTTTGCACCCAAATGCCATGTACCGTTTAAAACAAGTGACTGATTTAGATTGTGTTATAGTAATAGTAGTCCTGTTATTCCTCTAGGAAGCATAGGTCCTTGATGAATGAATGCTATTGGATTCTGTTATTAGCCAGATACTTAATCTTACTCCAGCTTTTCCATGCTTTTAGCTTCTGATTGTACCATATTATTCTGAGTCTGCCATGTCTTCTGGTTGATCCCTGGGGGCTCCATTTAAAGGCAGCTCTTGTTATATTTTCTATTTTCCTTCTAAGTGAGTAGCCAATCCATCTCCATTTCCTATATTTTATTTCTTTTGTAATTTTATGCTGATCTGGTATTTTTCACAGTTCTTTATTTATTATGGTTTTTGGCCACCATATTGCTAAAAGAAATTTTAAGCTTCTATTTATAAATACCTGCAATTTCTTTTCTATTGATTTGGTGGCTTTCCAGGTCTCACAGCCATACAGTAGAATGGATTTCACATTTGTGTTGAAGATTTTAATTTTATGATTTAAGGAAATTTGTTTGAATCTCCAAATGTAATCAAGCTATATGGAGGAGAATCTGACTTTTCTAATTCTGGGATTTCTGTCTTCATCTGATTCTCCTTCTTTATATATAGTCCTTCCCAAGTACATAAACTCTTTGACTTCTATTTTAAGAATTTCTTTCACTTTATTATTTATCCTCATTTCTTTTGTTTTATGTTTATTTATACTCAGCCCAGCTACTGATGCTAATTTATTTAAATCTTGTAATTTTCCATATATGTCTGAGAACCTGTGGGCCAACATGCAGATGTCATTCGCATTTTCTAAATTTTCGAATCTTTCATTTAAGCCCCAGTGTATACCTCAATGTCTTCTGATGCAGACCCCATTCATTATGCCATCTAGAATAAAAATAAACAATAATGGTGACAACAAACAGCCCTGGGAAGTGGAGAAAGTTTTCCTTGATGTTCAACATAGCAGATGTTGCTCTCATACATATGATTACATTAACCAATTTGTTGGACCTGCCATTATGTAAAATTCCTATTTACTGAATTGAAGCCTTTGCAAAGTCAATAAAAATCAGATACAGTGGGCTGTTCCAGGGATTGTTCCAAAGCTATTCTTAGAGTGTTTATAAGATCTGCACAGGATTTTTGTAGCCGAAAACCATGTTGTGTTGTCCTCAAGACCTTTTCTGATTCTTCTTGATTTCAGTTCATTATTATTCTTGTAAAGATTTCACTTGGGATAGATAATAAGGTAATACCTCGCCAATTATCACATATAGATGAATTTCCTTTTTAAGGTATTTTAACAATTATGCCCTCTCCAATTTCTAGAGGAATTTCTCTTCTTCTCATATCTTATAAAACAATGGGTACAGTATATCAATTTAGATTGTACTATTTAAATAATTGAGGAGCATTCTTTCAAAACTCGATAGATGCAAAATTTTATGAAATGGAGTTATATATAATTTTGGCATACTTTTCACCTTCTGCATCATTCTGTGAAATCATATTTTGCAAAATTCGATTCATGTTCTGTGTAGAAGATAGGGAATATTGGCAATTTTTTCAAACATTGATAGGTGCACTCGCTCAGTTAAAGCAAAAGTCGATGATTTTATGGTCCAGCATTGTAGCAACCTCAATTCTATGAAACGTATGTTGGCATTGACTGCCATCTCACTATTGCGATTCTTGGAATTCTCAATCATTTTTGCAAGCTTTGTACACTGCTGCACTGTTGGCAATAACTACAAACTCAGGTTATGCGCTTGTATGTCACATTCATTTCTGAAAGCTTTGTTATATTTACATGGCATTTTTATTCTTAGTTGACACACTGCACTGTACTATGCACAATGGACAGGAGCTCAGATTGTGAAACTGTACCAGTCTTTGAATGTGCAGGAAGTAGAAATTGCAAAAACAAGGAAAGGTCATACTCCAGCAATTTCATGTTCACATGGTCTTGAGTGCACTCCACAAATCCTTAAAGTAACAGGTATAAGCTCTGTGATTCAGCTGATTTGACTTATAATGATATAAGTGGATTTCACCATCACCTTTCCGTGCTAAATAAAGTAGATCCTTATGAGATATATGCATATTACATCTCGTAATCACAGAGTGATGAAAAAAGAAGCTTCAAATACAAAGCAGAATGTTAGCATTAAATACAGTGTGAGAACTAATGATGACTGAGTATTGTCAGTATGTGCTGCAAGCTTCCAAGGAATCACAGGGATGTCAAAAGATAGATTATCTCTCCTGGTTAGAAAGTTTCACTTATTTTGGAATGCACCAAAGGAAACCAGAGGAAGTGACAGAACAGGAATATTACAGAAGGGCATTGCTGCTGCTATAAAGCAAGACGTTAAGAAGTACAGGTATAGAGAAAGCCATATGGAAGAGAAAAATCAAGGAGAGGATATTTACCTCCATAACTTAATATCTGAAAAATTTGGAACAACTTTTGCAAAGAAAGTAGATTAAGAAATCTACCAGTCTGCTTATTGTCAAAATATAAATACATATTTTACAACTTCTTCAATTTTTCATTCCGTACTCCACACACTGACACATGCTCCATATGCAAAGTGGGACTGATGAAGATTAAGACAGAGGCAGACGTAGAAAAGAAAAACGAACTAAGAACCATGTACAGATTGCACAAGTTGCATTCAAAAAGGTTTCATCAGCTATTGAAAGAGTAAAACGCAGAGGCAATCACTATTTGTTTTGATATACAGAAGAATCAACCACTGCCTAAACTTTCTGTTAGCGATTCTATGCAAGGCAGGTGTGGCTGTATAATCTATGCATAATGATTCCATCTAAAATCCAGAACAAATATGACATTTCCTTGTATACATGATTGGAAACTGAATCTGCTAAAGGCTGCAACCAGGTTGCCTAAGCTTTGCACCACTTCCTGTTGGAACTGGAAGAAAGGATGTCCAGCAACACTCCTTCTACCATTCATTTATTTTCAGAATCTTGCTCTAGTCAGAACAAGAATTGTGTGATGATGTTCATGCTTATTATTTTCTTGGAGAAGAGTAAAATACTTTCCCGCATTTCACATATCTACCCAATATGCGGGCACAGTTATATGCCTCCTGATAAAGTGAGCAAAGAAAAGGAAAAGGATGTTAAAAATACAGCTAAAACTTTTGAAATTACAGAAGCTGCAAAAGAATTTTGTAAAGATTTACTATAAGATACCAATAAAGGTTAAAGCTCATATTGTTTGAAATTTCTTTATATTAAATATGTTTCTTACATAAATAAAACAAAATATTACATTGTTATTGTGGATGTAGCAGCACTTAGTTTCTAAGTTTATACCTAATCAGATAATCCTTATAAGCATTAACATGTTGTTAAATTATAGATAAGTCGTATTTATTACACATATGTTGTATTTATTAACATGTTGGTTGTATAACACATTATGTATTATGAAAAGCTGAAAATAAATAAAAATTTAATGTCATGTCGGCACGTTGGCCATAGTAGCTCAAGGGTTAGAGTGGATGAACGGCAACCAGCAGATCCATGGTTCAAATCCCGGCTGTGGCATTAAATTTTTCATTCTGGCTCTACCCTTTCATAGTGCGTTCTACACACAGCTAGTGTGAAAGAATAATTAATTTCCAAATAAAAAATAATAAATACATAAATAAAAAGTAACAAAAACAATATATGACAAAAATAACAAAACTTCATGTGTTTATTTGTCACTCACGCAGAAAAGTTAATCAGCATATATCGGTTTTTGAAAGAACTCTGCATTTTCAAACCTCAAATTTGCTCTAGTTAAATTACAGTATTTGTTTCTTTTAACATTCAATGAGACAGTTTCAGGAAGGAGAATTGTATGATTAATATAGTTGCTGTTCTAACCATTTAGTATTGCCAATAAGTAGAAAAAATTGTTTCTCTCAGAAACACATTTTGTGCATCTATCGAGTTTTGAAAAGAAACCTCCTCAATTCTTTGAAACATCTTCCTGATTTGTTGCTTGCATTATCTGTACCTTTTGGTAAAAGAACGGATAATAACTTCATCTATTAGTCCTGTATAAATCTGTTTCAAAATAAAATTTGCCAGTATATATGGTGCAAAATAAAACAGTCTACAGACTTTTAAAATATAACTAGCTATAGTGCTTTTAAACAAACAATTCATAGTAATAATACTGATAGGATAAAACCAGAGGAAAAGTCAGGCATTTACAAGATTAAGTGTAAAGACTGTGAAAAAATGTACATAGGGAGGACAAAAAGAAACATAGGCACTAGAAAGAAAGAACACTTCAGGCACTTAAGATACAAAAATATTGATAAGTCTGCAATAGCAGCTCATTTCTGGTCTGAAAATCATGAAATTGAAGATAGCACAGAATTACTAAAATACGTACAAAAACATAGTGAACTCATCATATGGGAGAGGATATACATAGAAAAACATAAAAACCAACTAATGAACTTTGAAATCCCGCCAGAAGAGAATCCCACATTTCAGTTCATCACTAAATCAACAGATGGCAGCAGCAACCCCAGAATTACCCACACCACTGGATCAAGCTTTAGTCGCATAAGAGCCGTAGATGCAAACGATGATTTGCGAAACATGTCCTCAAAATAGGTACGAAAGTGAAGCAGATGTGTAATAAATACGACTCATCTGAAAATTAATAATTTTTCGCTTCACTGTGGTGTTCCAATACAGTAAAATCTCGATAAACAATTAAGTTTTCCACAAATGTCCTGTTTTGCTATATTCAGAACTCATGATAGAGTCCTGTACTTCTAAGTTCTAACAAATAAGAACAGCAGGTGCTAAACACAGTTTTGCTCCAATTACACCATTAGATCAGTGCAAATGTTACAGTTCAGACACTGTACACATATTCAGCACAGACACAACTGATCCATGAAATTGAATGACAACCAAAATGCTGAGTCACAACTGATATGTTGTCCATTGCATTCAAATAAAATCAGCTGATAATGATATATGTTGAGGGACCAATTATCATCTGCATTTGTACTCCTTTCACCTTGGATAAGATATTAAAATATATTTTCAGCTACGTTGGCTGAAAGCTTAGAAAGTCACATAGTATGTGATAGTGTATCATAATGATTTAGGTATCACACAGCAAGGCAGTGATGACGGCTCTCAACTAGAACTTTGTTTTACAAACAAAATAAAACAAAAATAAAGTAAAACCAATCTGCATATTTCCAATTTCTTTTTTACATTATCCAGTAATATTTGCACTGGTATCCTGTTCACAACTATTCAGCGTTTTTGTTTTCAAGTTTACTTATTAAGTTATTTAAACAAATAAATTTTATAATTTTAATTATTTCAAATAAATATTTAATAATTCATCATCAATAAATAAATGATGAATAATTGTTATTATTCATATGCTCATTTTCCTTTCTTATTACATTTAAAAATTACTCTTACAATTCTTATTTATTTAATTTATCTTTATTATTTAATTTATTTAATATAAATTAATTTATTTCAGTGCATTATAAATAAGAATGTATTACTTATTAGATATTAAATGTATTTATTAGTTCCTTACTTTTCATAAAAAGGCACTTTCACTTCATTCTTAACTATTCATAAATCACATAAAAAATATAATAGGTACCATAAATTATTCAGGATATACCAAACACTGTTTTTAAACAAATGTTTTAAAAACAAAACACCTCAGCATCACATAATTCCATTTCAACGCACTGCTTAAAACATATGTAATCACTACTACAAAGTTACTGAAACAAAATAACATAAATCCTGGTTTATGATGCCGACCAAACTAATCTCAGATACAAATCATATTCAACATTGTCATGACAACAGGTGCCTGCCATTGTGGAAATAAGGGTGAATTAAACTATTCCACCACCTTTGTTGCTTGCCAAAGCACTTCAAGGACAATATCAACAGACGTCATGAAGCCAAATTACCATAAAATGTGTGTAGTGTTTAACGCCTGCTTTTACTACATACGGCACTGCAGGCGATGACACTGATGATAAATGAGATGAAGATGGAGCACCGGTGGAATGAGATGGCGGGGGAAACCGGAGACCCTGGAGAAAACCCGCCCCAGCGCCATGTTGTCCACTACAAATCTCACTTTGCAGTCGCCTGGGATCGAACCCAGGCCGCCTTGCTGAGAGCCAAGCAGTCTAACCACTGAGCCACGGCGCGGCCTAAATTACCATGAGGGATTCCTTCTAGATTGTTCCAACTCCAGAAATTGAGAGCATTCTACTAACAAAACCTTCTTATCCCGACCACCAGGCTCTAAAAGGCGGTGTGAAGCCTAGTAGTTGAGTCACCATGCAGGTTCTCTCTTTTCTATGTCACCCACAGCTTGGTCTATGATCCCTATGATCTATGATCTTTTCGTAATGTGTACATTACAACGTGTGTTGATTCTTCTGACATCACCTCATCGACATGTTACAACTCCTGTGATTCATTCAAGTGAATTTGAGACCACACTCCAATGCCTCAAACCTAATCTTGAAGAAATGCTTTTAAGGAACACAACATGCTAACAATTTATTCTTTATACGTATATAGGACTGTACTGTATATACAGAATAAGAATCCTACCAAAAATAATGATATTCATGGGTATAAGACAAGTGTGACATTAATTACCATAGATATAAGTGTAATAAACAAATTGTATTTAAGGATATAAATGTTATAGGAACAATTTTGTATCGTATAATAAATTACCTATAGAAATCAAAACTGTAAGAAAATCTAACTTTAAAAATAGCTTAAAGAATTATTTGATTAAAAAATGTCTGTATTCTCTAGAGGAATTGTAAATATGTTGTACTGTTTGTAAAGGTAAATATTTCAATTTGACAGTGTCTGAAACTTGTACACAGGTCTATAGACAATAAAGTATATCATCATCATCATCATCATCATCATCATCATCATCATCATCATCATCATCATCATCATCATCATCATCATCATCATCATCATCATCATCATCATCATCATCATCATCATCATCATCATCATCATCAACAACAACATCATGATTATTATTATTATTATTATTATTATTATTATTATTATTATTATTATTATTATTATTATTATTATTATTATTATTATTATTATTATTATTATTATTATTATTATTATTATTATTATTATTATTATTATTATTATTATTATTATTATTATTATTATTATTATTATTATTATTATTATTATTATTATTATTATTATTATTATTATTATTATTATTATTACTATTACTATTACTATTACTATTACTATTACTATTACTATTACTATTACTATTGTTATTGTTATTGTTATTGTTATTGTTATTGTTATTGTTATTATTATTATTATTATTATTATTATTATTATTATTATTATTATTATTATTATTATTATTATTATTATTATTATTATTATTATTATTATTATTATTATTATTATTATTATTATTATTATTATTATTATTATTATTATTATTATTATTATTATTATTATTATTATTATTATTATTATTATTATTATTATTATTATTATTATTATTATTATTACTACTACTATTATTATTCCCTACGGGATGCAGCAATACTGAACAATGTTAAATATATATATAATTATATCAAATATCATTAAAGGCAGTGTAAAATCAGCCCAGTTGATATATATATATTAAAAAACTAACAATAAAAAAGTACAAAAGATAACAGCAAAAAATTTAATAATTATAAAAATATATATAATGTACAAATGTAAATATTATACAACTAAAAACAATACATATTATACAAATTAGATTCAAATGGAAAAAAAGAGCCATCTCTCCCTCCCCCAAAATAACAAGCATGTTGGCTGAAGAGGGCACAATAAGCCCTGATGCAGCGTTGGGTGAAATAAACCCAAAATCCCCCTAGTAGTAGTAGCTGCCAGTCAGTTGCGAGTTGCAGTTGTTAATTGATTGTGCAGCTATGTGGACGTGTGGTAGATGACCTTGAAGACTGCGTTTGTGTATGTTACGTCATTTAGCTGCTGGAAGGGGTGTACAAAGCATCTTTTTATTGAAATAAAGAGCATTTTAAATTTCTGCAAATTAGGCTTTTAATTCTACGAACCCACAAAGTCACAATACTGTGTGCACATAGTGAACCCTTCCTTTTTTGCACATTGTAATGTGTGCGATAAATTGGGTCTCCTAGTTATGTTTCAGTTACTGAATGTGCACAGATAGATGAGCGGTTATAGACAGGTATGTAGCAGCTAGTTCTACAAAGGTTCAAATCCCAGACATTTTTTTTATTGTAGAAATAAGAAATGTGTATTACGCACATTGTAATATAACTTCCAATTGCTAGGGTTTACTTGATTTTATGGCATTTATGCTTACACATAAAAACTGAAACACTCTACTCTGTTTTAAAACTAACTGAAATAAATGCTTTATTCCTATATATAAAATTCAAATTAAAAATGGAAATTAACTTAATAGCAGGTGCGTAAATCTTCGGTCTCTATTACTGCCCTCATTCTACAGAGCAGGGTTGAGAACAAATGCCTAACATGTTCCTCAGAGGATATTCTTTATTATATGCCAGCACCATTCATAACAGGTGAATGAGCCCAGGTGATTAAATAAGCAATATTAAGGCAATTTTCTAATAAGTTTCATTTGTTTTGAAAATTATAGGAATATGTTATTTGCATTTTTATAAATGAAGGGGTTTAAAATATTATTTATCTTCTGCAAGTGAAACATAAGTCATTGCTATTAAAGTAATAAAAAGAAATATGTACCTCAAGGATTTGTATTCACGTTGGTCTTCTTATGAGACACAAGCATTTTGCTGCCCGACTAACCATGCATACAGCCAAGCCGCAAGGCAACTCCCTATGTATTGCATAGCTTTGAAATGAAGCCAGGGTGGTATCAAAGTGTATATTGGAAAAATTGTTCTTTCACACTAGCCGTATGTATGCGAAACTGTGGAAAGGTGGAGTCATACTGAAATCTTCATTGCCATAGCCAGGATTCACATCATAAAACTATTCAGTTTCACTCTACCTTTCCAAACCATATATTGTGAATGTAGTGTCATCGAATGCTTCTGATGTTTTCCAAATCAAATTTAGTTTCTAGCATCTGCTCTTTTTTTTTTTTTTTTTTTTTTTTTGTTAAATGGTGTATGTTGAGTATTCAAATAAAAAATCGACAATTTTGTCATGTAGAATGACTTTATTAAATAGTAATAAATAGACAGACTACTACTACAATAAATGTAGCTCTAGTTAAACAACACAATTATTATGTCAACTGATGGGATATTCTTTTTTATCAGTTTATACTTTCAAATTTGATTTCAAATTTACTGTACCTTCTTAAAGGTAAATTAATATATTAACTTCTCTATTACATATAGAAAGTAGAGGAAGTACTACATTTTACCAAAACATTCAATGTTTATGTTTCACCAAAAATGTATATTTGGGACACAGTTATCTGGAGAAAAAAAAATAAAAACATATTTTCAGGAATGGGTTTTAGTTTGTGTGCTTTTATGTAAGTTTGTGTGTGTGTGTGTGTAGGTGTGTGTCTGTGTGTGTGTGTGTGCGTGTGTGCGTGTGTGCGTGTGCGCGTGTGCGCGTGTGCGTGGGTGCGTGGGTGCGTGGGTGCGTGCATGCGTGGGTGCGTGCGTTGGTGCGTGGGTGCGTGCGTGCGTGTGTGTGTGTGTGTGTGTGTGTGTGTGTGTGTGTGTGTGTGTGTGTGTGTGTGTGTGTGTGTGTGTGTGTGTGTGTGTGTGTGTGTGTGTGTGTGTGTGTGTGTGTGTGTGTGTGTGTGTGTGTGTGTGTGTGTGTGTGTGTGTGTGATATCTGTATAACTCAGAAACAAGAAGCAATTTAAATATCAAACTTGGTATTTGGATTGGATTGAATTATAATCCAATAATTATGGTAGAAAGGGAATTCGGCACTGTGACCAGTCTTGATCTGTTGTATCTATACCCCAAGTAGGGCATCCCTGGAGGAAGGATGAAGTGACAGGAGAGAGAGGGTGGCCATCCCAAGGAGCCATGACAGTGCAGAATGTAGGGTTTTTGCACTTAACCAGTTGGAAGCTCCTCAGCAAGCCAGCACAACTGGCAGCTCCCTAACTGTTGTCTGGAAGCTGTCCCACCAGACGTGGCTCAGAGACCGGAGACTGTCCTATTGGAGGAGGAAGTTTTACTCAGGTATCATCCTGCCATGCACCACTGAGACTCCTTCCGACACTTATACCCTGAAAGAAACCATCAAATGGGACATGATTTGAAATGATAATGAGATGAATTGGAGGGACAGGAAATTTGTGCGATGTAATTAACCTACCCAGCCTTCGCCTTGTGATCAGGGGAAACCCTTGAAAAAAACCCATTGGTCAGGTATGCTGGCCAGGGAATCGAAGTCAGAACTCCAGAATGCGGATCACGAATCCATGTGAGCCATTCCGTTTAGTATGAACATCATAACTCAAAAAGAAATTATTGAAAAATTACAAACTTGACATTAACGTTCATTATATTTCAATGATACAAATCAAGAAATTTCAAGAAAATTTGCTCACTCCAAACCACCCTTTAGAAAGAAAAGTCATAATTTCAAAGTATAAACTTGAAAGAAGCATAGAGACAGTGAAGCACAACTTAGCACAAAAGTGAATTAAGAAGATATTGACACACTGCTTCACTCACACTGTTTATTCACAGGACATGTCACTCGACATTTGAGTTGAGTACCAGCTGATGATCAGAGCAAAAGCTCTTTAAACATGTCCTGTGGAAAAACAGTGTGAGGGAAGCAGTGTGTCAATATCTTCTCTGTTCACTTTTGTGCTAGTTACAATTTATTAATTTTGTTTTACTAAACATGAAAATGCCCTTCATTTTTGTAGATTGGTTCTCATTTCTGCAATACACAGTTCAAATGTTGCATTAGGCTTCGATTTACTAGTAGAAATTAGTTAGATTACACATTTTTGGAATGGCCTGTAACGGTAGTATGAGGATTGATTTAAGACTAGCATGTAGAATCCAATCCTCAGCTTGTCATTCCTTTAGCAACTGAATTCACTGGTTAGTTTGTAAGTGCATGAAACAGTGTTTCAGTGCTTTCAAAATAGCAGACATTTCGAGAAAGTTACAAAATGCTGCATACGTGTGTCAATAAACCAATTAATTTTTGCTACATGTGTGGGGAAGTTAAATTTAAGTTGCAAAAGGTACAGTTAACTCACATGGTGGAAAAGGCATAGAATCTTTATTTTGGCTGCAAAGTAGGTGGTCGGGACAAACTGTTTGCACCCCATTTTGTTGTCGCAATTGTTTCACAAATCTACATGAATGGCTAAATGGAAAAGGGCTATCTATGAATTTCGCTATATTTGGAGGAAGCAAAGTTATCATATAAATCGCTGCTACTTCTGTATGGTTCCTTCTATTATTGGTATGAATAGTAAGAAGAAACACGCTTTAGCTTACCCAAATATCCCCTCAGCCATCCGCCTTGTGCCACATAGCCATGATTTATCGATACCTGTGTCTTCAGCCTCATACACCCTGGAATATGCCTTCCTCTGAAGAAGCAGTACCGTCAACATCTCAAGATACAGATTTTGTGCCTGATACACTACATTCTGAAACTCAAAGTGACTCAAACTCAACTAAATACCCTTGTGAGACACTTAGATCTCCCTAAGAATACAAGTTATTGGCATCACCTCTTAGGGAGTGGAATGTTCTTGAAGATAATGTGAAAATAACCAGTTTTTATATACATCAGCATTCACTGCAATATCTTTTTTAAGCTAGAAAATGTTGTATTTTGTAATGATGTGGATGGACTAATTTGGTCACCGTGAACATGCAACATAATCCAGAAGAGTGGCGCCTTTTAATAGACACCTCTAAAATCATCCTTAAAGTTGTTTTATTCCACAATGGCAATAAATTACCAAGTTAAATTAAATTAATTGTGAGTCGATTAATAACACAAAACAACACTCACTTTTAAACTTTCCCGGAACATGTTTCTGAGGCCTTCCCTCTATCTTCAGCCGGACATCGACTGGTTCTCATTGATGTAGCTGGCAATATTTTGTCATCGGTCTCCTCTGGTGGCGGTTCGAGGAACTTGCTGAACAAATCTTTCTGGGGGATGTCGAAATTGAATACTTTGTTCCTATTTTTTGAAATAAAGATTTGTTCCCATGTGGACAGTTCTTCTTTTCCTGTTGTATATTTTAGTAATTTTGGTTCTGGATTTGTGTTTTGTCAAGTTCACTGTAGAAGTTGAAAAAGATGAGTATTTACCATTTTTAGATCTAAAAATAATCAGAAATAAAAATAGAATAAACTTTGCCATTTACAGAAAACCAACACAGACAGACAACTACATAAAAGCTAATGGCTACAATCCAAGATCCCACAAACAGGCAATCTTTAATAGTTTAGCACACAGACTGGTCAACATCCCTCTCACAACAGAAGTATACAAAATAGAATACAACAAAATTATTGAAATAGCACAGAAAAATGACTTTCCCAAATCACTAGTAGACAAAAAAGTGAACTTAGCAAACAAGAAGAAACTACTAAAGGAAACCACAACCCTCTCAGCTACAGAAACTAAAATGATCTTCAAAAAATTCACTTACCATCCATGGGCCTGTGATAAATTCAAAAAAGTCTTCAAAAAACAAAACATTCAACTAGCTCCAGTGAACCATTACTCCCTAAAAAACCTAATTTGCTCAAACATCAAAGATGCCATTCCATCTAACAAAAAATCTGGTATATATCAAATTGAATGCTGTGACTGTAGTCAAATTTATATTGGAAAAACCAAAAGAAATTTAGAAACAAGAGCAAAGGAACACTTTAGGAACATAAAATACAAACAATTAGAAAAATCAGCAGTTGCCACACATTTTTGGGGAAAAAACCACAACATAAATCCAGAACCAAAATTACTAAAACATACAACAGGAAAAGAAGAACTGTCCACATGGGAACAGATCTTTATTTCAAAAAATAGGAACAAAGTATTCAATTTCGACATCCTCCAGAAAGATTTGTTCAGCAAGTTCCTCGAACCGCCACCAGAGGAGACCGATGACAAATTATTGCCAGCTACAGCAATGAGAACCAGTCGATGTCCGGCTGAAGATAGAGGGAAGGCCTCAGAAACATGTTCCGGGAAAGTTTAAAAGTGAGTGTTGTTTTGTGTTATTAATCGACTCCCAATTAATTTAATTTATACAACAACACTGTTTTCAACACTTCCATGAAAGGATTTAAATTACCAAGTATTCCTATTGTTCATATGAAAGAGACATATCATATTAAACTACTGATCAACTGTATAAGTTATGATATGTAAAGTGGTGCATATGAGCAGATTTGAAAGTGGTGGCAATCATATTAGGTCTCCAGCAGGGTCATATGAAATACTGCTGCTTTTTATGTGAGTGGAATAGTTGTGTAAATGAACAACAAAGTAATGGCCTCTCAGGCGAAACTTAGAACCAGGTACAACAAAACGTTGTTTGCAGATCACTGGTTGATGAGAGAAAAATAATATTACTTGCATTGCATATTAACTGGGACTAATGAAAACCTTTGTAAAAGGCATGAATTGAAATGGAGAAGCCTGTAGGTAACTTTTTCATAAATTTCTGTCTTTAAATGAGTCCTAAATGAAAGTGGAAACATTCATAGGTCCCCAAATAAGACAGCTAATGGACAATGGACGTTTTCATGGACAATGAGAAAGCTGCATGGAAAGCATTCTCCTCAGTTATGCTTAACTTCCTTGATAACAAAAGAGTGCCTAGTTATAAACAATTAGTGGATAATATGTTGATAGCTTATAACAGAGTGGGTTGCAACATGTCTATAAAGATACAGTTCCTTCACTCACACCTGAAAATCTTGGCGCAGTAAGTGATGAGCATGGCGAACATTTTCATCAGGATATTGCTACTCTTGAACGTCGTTATCAGGGAAAATAGAGTACATCTATGCTTGCTGATTACTGCTGGTCTCTTTTTGAATACAGAAAACTGTTACAAAGTTGTTGACCAGTGTACTATGAGGTCCTCTTAACTTTCATTTAATTGTTTATACAGATAACTAGGAAACTATAAGACATCAACAAAATCTTACTTCTCAAAACATGCAAAACTCATCAAAATGTATAGTTTAAGACAAATCATCTTGTCATTAGCCATTTAAAATGCATTATTGCTATTGGTTTGACTTTCCAATCACTTTATACTTACTTAAAGTGATAAGCTGTGATTCAATTATTTTTCATGGAAATGCAAAGATTAGAATTTAAAATCGAACATATAGATCACATTTTAGTTAACTGATGGAAATTAATAATTTCTTCACACTAGCCGTATATAGGCTTAGGTTATTGACTCTATCTATATAGATGGCATTTTAAAGATTTATTTGCTTTAGCCTCGTGTATCCATTTTGTATAAGATGTTTAATGATTATTAAATTATAGATGAGTCGTATTTATTACACATCAGCTTCACTTATGTACCTATATTGAGGCCATGTTACGGGAAATGTTAAATTTCTATATGTTTAATGATGTTTGTCTGGATTAGCAGTAAGTGAGTAAAGAGATTGTTTATGGAATAGTTTTTGGAAGAAAAGTTAGAGAAAATCATTTAAAAGTAACATGTCAGATTTTTAATATAGTGTATATAACTACTAGTAAAATGATTAGTCAATCTTTTGTGTAACAGTTTGACTTTAGAGAAGTGACATCATCATCATCATCATCATCATCATCATCATCATTGTTATCAGATTTAGTTTCAGTTACATTATCTGGTAATTTTGTCCATTTTGTTGATGTTCCTCATGTCTAACTCATATAAAAGAAGCAAATATACATGAAGCATAAAAACATTCTTGGTTGTGAAACTACTATACTTGTAATGTCACTGCAGTTATACTGCACCGAATTAGAATTACTTGTGTTAAAATATTATTCAAAATTATTCAAAATGTTGGTAAGTATACACTACATGCTAGCATTACTGAATGTCCTACAGGCAATGATAGATGTAGTCACCAATCCAATAAACAGTTTGGTTCCTGTAGTCGCTGAGGTGTTAAAAATTGAGAGGAGCTTTAACCCAAGGCGTCTGTTTGGTGTTACTACACTGGATGTTGTACGTGCAAACACTTTCCTCGCCCAGGCTGCTGGTATGCTGCCAGAGAGTGTTATTGTTCCAGTAGTAGGAGGTCATTCCTCAAATACTATTGTACCTCTGTTTTCACGTGCTACTCCAGATGCAGGCCACCTCCCACAGGTATTTTACAATATTATTATGCATAAAGTTAATTTTAGGCCCATATCACATAGTCTTTACATACTATTTTAATTTTGTTATTCTTCACAATATTGTATATTACCACTTGAATACGTTGTTTTTTGTTAATGACACCATTAATTACCAGAATCATATCAGTACCAACAATGTGCCAGAATTTTACCCCACAAGAGTTCTTTTACTGCCAGAAAATCTACTGACATTCAAGCACATTAAAAAATTCATTGGTTTTGGCTGAATGAGAATCTTTGACTTGGGATCATTAACCATCTGAACCATCCAGACCAATAATTATGTACTCTTAGCACCCTCAGTGAAGGTGATGCCATAGGTACTGTAATCTTGAAGTGGTACAGTTTGAAGAAACTTGTAGCTGACCTTGAATTACCTAAATGAGAAGTTTCTATAGACAGATTAGGCATTGTACAAGGGCAAGCATAAGCTAGGGCGTTACGTAAGGGCAAACAAATTGAGGGGAACTAATTGGTATATTAGCAACTTTGACATTGCTTGAAGTTTAGAAAGGATTTTAATTTCCACCACAAAAGAAGAAAGTATCAGATTACATAAGAAAGACTAGTTAAACTATCAGTTGCTGGGATAGTGTGACTATTTTCAATAAAGCAATAAAGGTTACCTGAGCTGAACACTAACAAGCAGTGTCACCAGCAAACATTTCTGTATATAAATAAACAAAAGTTTATAGTATGAAAAATCAGGCTTAAGTAAATGCTGGCAAAGCAACTATCTAATAGCATAAAATTTATATTTTGTTTTATTAAAAATTGGAGGATTTAATCAATTCTCTCAAACGGATGATCCAAAATCTTATTTAGAAAGTTTTTCATTGTTTTATTCAGATTTTATTCTGCCATTTGCAACATGTTTTACAAAGTATCGTCAAAAGTAACACTACAATTACATTTTTACAGTTCAATAATAAAACAAATAAATCTATTTACAGATTATTAGCAGTTATAGATATACACAATAGATTGATAGCAAAATTTAATAAACTAAGTCTCTCTTCCCTTTTTGTATTCCTCAATTGAGTAGAAAGCGTTTTTCACTAGGTAAGTCTTTATTGCATAAATTTTCTTCACTTCATTTATTGCCTTGATAGAGTGAGGTAAATGATTATATAAATTTTTTGCAGTACTTTCAATACATTTGGCAACTAATGTTCCCCTGAACCTATTTCTAAAGTAGTTCTGTTTTGTTTTTGTATTATATTCATGAATATTTCTATTTTTTCCTTCTATGTGGTTTCTTATTACATGTTTAAGACATTCAAATATATATAAAGAGGGTAATGTGAGTATTTTAAGTTTTTTAAAGCTACTTTTACATGATTTTAAAGTTAGTTTTAATTATATTTATTTATTCAAATAATATTAGTTTCAATGAGAACATCACCATTGGTTTACTTCAATTAGTTTCTTTAATGGAAGATTCTTCTCTCGTTCATT
>CM060959.1:139367213-139444713 GCA_030765055.1 Mantis religiosa | reverse complement strand
TGCACCTCTGCACCCATTTAGCTCCTGGTGGTCCCAGCCGTAGCCTTTGTCAGGGTTTGATTGTAAACCCAACCATGTTCATTGGGGCTTCAGAATGTTACCTCGATTCGTCCTTGACGTCGGCAGGATCCTACTGCCGACGTCGATCATTCCTCGTGGCTCCTCAGCCACCTATGTGACAACTCTCACAGACTATATCCCTATGCCAACGTTAGCCAGACCACCTCCTCCACAAGCAAGATGTCGCCCAATGCCGTCAATATTTGTTAGGTTTCCTTGATGATACACTCTACGCCATGTAGGGTCTGATTACGGTCACTACTGTATTTGCATCCACCTGTATTCTGCGGTAGGCGATGATTTTGTCCTCCATTCTTCTGTCAAAGGCATACAGCCTGACTTTAAGGATATGGCTCCTATGTGACATACTTCTCCTTGACCACTGAAGGTCTTTTGCCACATGTAGGTGTACGACTTCTAACATATGTCTATCGCCGACGTTCTTGAGCTGATTCTCTACTCCCAACATACAAATACTTACCTATTCCTGATGTTCAAAGATAGGACAGCTGTCAGCTTATCCATCAGGTGCTCCCTTCTCAAGCCGGTGATATCCACTCCATTTGCAAGTGCTGCCCACAGCTGACTCTACCTTCAGAGATACTGGACCATATTTTCTGGTCCTCTAGGACGATAAAGTGTTGGCCGAGATTTTCCTCCTTGAGCGTATCAATGGCCTTCTCCATGCCAATTGATTGCTCCTTAATTTTGATCTGTATCTTCCCAATTTCGGATTTCATTTCCGCTGTCATCTTCTTAATCTTCTCTAACCAGGATTTTATTTCTTTATTTCCAGTTTAATTGCTTCTATCATACTTTCCATTATGGGCTCCATCTTGTCCATACGGTATTCATTTCACCCCTAATTTCGTCTGCAGTTTTCCTTCATCTTTTCTGTACTGGATTTCGATTCCTGTTGAAATCTAATTGTTTATACATTGACTTTAAACACACAAATTAACATTAAAATACTCAAAAAAATATTGAGTTTTAATTTCATTGTAGTATATTTTCAAATGAGTCTCACGAAGAGTGAGTGTGTGGTGTTCAATGACAGTTGGTCATATTGTGTTTAAAAGAGTTGGTGGACCTTTTTGAAAAAGACAATTGAGAATAGCAGTGAGAAGATTGAAACATGTTGGTGGCAACGAGTTAGTTTTGTATTGTAAGTCGTTTTAATATTTAATCAAGTATTAGATTTAGCCAGCATTCGTTATATGTGCAAAGTGTAGTATTTAGTGTGAATACAAGAATTTGCTGGCTTTGATAGTAAGAAGTTAAATACATCAATATAAGCGTCAAACATTTTCTTCTCATGACAATTCGTCGATTCTTCTACAATACTGTGACTTTGTGGGTTCATGAAATTAAAAGTCCAATTGCACAAACTCAAAATGTTCTTTATTTCCTATACAGTTGGAACACTTGCCGATTCCACAGAATTAAGTAATGCACACAGTTACAATTCGTCAGTTCGTCTGTCACAGGTCCACTCTACACTCCAATTATGAACAACTCCTCTGATGCACATACACAGTCTTTGGGTCCATTCACTCACTCGGCGCTCCTCATGGCTGCTCGCCAAGAACTGAACTGACTCGCCAACTGCAGCCCCTTTTTATAGGAATATCGCTGTTTCTGGAAGTCTCGCGTTTCAGTGAATCACCACAAAGGTTCCAGAAGGCAGGATGAGGGGAAAGAGACGGCCAGTGATGTTTTCCAACCACCCCTTCGTTAGCACTATAAGAGAAATGGGTAGGCGTGGTCGAATGCCTCCCGGCCCTCACCGAGCCACCAGTTGGTCGCGCCTTCAGATAATTGGGTGACACTGCTCCCTCCTCAAAGCTGGTCGTCCCAAACAGTACCATCGTAGCGGGCCAGGTGATCCAGGTGTACTACCAACATCTTTCCTCGGGGCACCTTCTGGATGCGGTAGACCACGCCGTTAATCCTCTTCACCATCCGATACGGTCCTTGCCATGGCTGCTGAAGCTTCGGGCAGCGTCCCTTGGTCCGGCTAGGACGGTACAGCCAGACCAGGTCACCTTGCTGGAACCCTTGGTTCTTGGCTTGCCTGTCGTATTGGGTCTTCATGCGGTCGCTCACATTCTGGATGTTCTGGCGAGCAATCTCATGCATGTCGTGGAGATGGTCCACCAGGTTCTCCACATACTCGGTCGCTGGCTCTTTCGCCTCCGGAGGGCTTCCAAAAGCCAGGTCACAAGGGAGGCGTAGCTCTCGGCCGAACATTAAGCTGGCTGGCGTCATCCCAGTTGTGTCGTGTGTAGACGAGCGGTAGGCCAGCAAGAACAGTGGCACCTTGACGTCCCAGTCTCCCTGATGGCTGGACACGACCTTCCTCAGGTGTTCCTCTAAGGTCTTGATATATCTTTCGACCATGCCATCCGACTGGGGATGTAGAGGCGTCGTGCGGATCTTGTTCATCCCAAGCCTTTGTAGTGTCTGCTTCATCAGGTTGGACTCAAAATTGGTGCCCTGGTCACCGTGCAGCTCTAACGCTACCCCTAATCGGCAGAACACTTGCTCCACGAGGCAGTCTGTGATTGTCTTTGCCTCTTGGTTCGGGATGGCATACACCTCCGGCCACTTGGTGAAGTAGTCCACGACCACCATCAGGTCCTTGTTGCCTCGGTCGTACATCGGAAATAGTCCAGCTATGTCGACGGCGATCCGTTCGAATGGCGCTCCGACGTTATCCTGCTGCATGCGACCCCGGCTCCTAGTCTATTGGCCGCGGCTCACAGCGCACACGTGACATTGACGGCACCATCTCAGCGTCTGCTCGGAGCCTCAGCCAGTAGCTGTCGTAGTTTGTCAATCCTCCGATTCGCTTCCCAGATGACCTCCTGAAGTACCAGCGTGCACTACTTCCAAGACTTCCGGGACCTTATTCCGGGGAAGTACCAACTGTTCTCTCTGCGTCTTCCCATCAGGTGATTCCCATACCGGAACAGCACGCCCTCTCTGGTCTTCAACGAGTCCCATTGGGCCCAGTAAGACATGTAGGTGGTGCTCCTCGGTGCCATGTCCTCCCAGGTGGTTCTTTCCCTGCCTCCACTTCCCTCAAGAGGGGCCCCAGGTCTGCGTCCACCAGCTGCTCCCTCCTCAGGCCTGCGCTATTCCAGCCATCCCCAGGCACTGTCATGACTACTCGAACTGCTGCAGCATGCTCCTTCTCTTCCACTCCTGTGCACTGGCCACACTCTTCTGGACAGGGTCTTTGGGACATAGCGTCTGCGTTACCGTGGCTCCCTCCTCAGGCCTGCGCTATTCCAGCCATCCGCAGGCACTGTCGTGACTACTCGGACTGCTGCAGCACGCTCCTTCTCTTCCACTCTTGTGCACTGGCCACACTCTTTTGGACAGGGTCTTTGGGACATAGCGTCTGCGTTACCGTGGCTCTTCCCTCTGCGATGTTCCGAGGTGAAGTCGTACTCCTGCAGCCTCTGGACCCAACGTGCTGTCTAGCCTACCAGGTTCTTAAACCTCAATAGCCAGGTTAGGGCGGAATGGTCAGTCATCAGGTGGAATGACTTACCGTACAGGTACTTGTGGAAGTGCTCCAAGGTCTTTACTACCGCCAATAATTCTCGCCGGGCGACGCAGTAGTTCTTGTCTGCCTTGGATATCGTCTTGCTGTAGTAGGCTATCACCCGCTCATGGCTGTCCTAGATTTGCGATAGGAAGCCTCCAATGCAATGGTCGCTGGCATCGGTGTCCACAATGAAGGCGCCACCTGGTTGTGGAAAACCCAAAATTAGAACACTGCACAGGGTCTTCTTCAGGTGCTGGAAAGTGTCTTCGGCGTCCTCCGTCCACACATATGGCCGGTGTTCCTGTATCAGGCGGGTGAGGGGTTTTGCAATGTTGGAGAACCCCCTTGTGAAGCGTGTGTAATAACTGCACAGCCCCAGGAAACTGCGCAACTCTTTCTTATCCTTTGAGCGAGGTCAATCTCTCAGAGCCTGTGTCTTCTCCGGGTCGGTGGTCACTCCGATTGCTGAGACTATGTGCCCCAAGTAGCTGACTTCCTTGCGGAAGAGCTGGCACTTCTTCGCGTTTAGCTTCAAGTTGGTCGCCAGCAGTCGCTGTAGCACCTTCCTCAGATTCTAGAGATGGTCTTCAAAGGTCTTACCGATGATGATGATGTCGTCCAGGTATAGCAGGAAGGCGTCATAAGTCAGTCTTCTCATCACTGACTCCATGAGGTGTTGGAAGGTAGCTGGTGCGTTGCAGAGTCCAAAGGGCATAACTGTGAACTGCCAAAGGCCTTGTTCTGTCAAGAACGCGGTCTTCTCTTTGTCTCTCGGGTTTAGAACTACCTATCAGTAGCCCGACTTCAGGTCCAGGGTCGAGAAACACTCTGTACCAGCTAGCGTGTCCAGGGTGTCGTCAATCCGGGGTAAGGGGAAACAGTCCTTCCCGGTGACAGCGTTTAGCTTCCTGTAGTCCACGCAGAAGCGTAGCTCGCCGTTCTTCTTCGTCACCAAGACTACAGCATCATCCAGGGGACTACCAAGGGCGGTCAGACTCTTCAATCACTCCCCTGGATCTCATGTCCTCCAGCATGTCTCGTACCGCCCCTTGCTTCGGCAGCAGAACGCGTCTAGTTGGTTGCCGAATAGGCAAGGCGTCCCCGGTATCGATGCGGTTAAGCACTTTGTCCGTGCGGCCGTAGTCACCGTCGCCTTGGCTGAAGAGACGCTGGTATCGCCTCAGCAATTTTCGAACTTTCTCCAGCTGTTCTGCAGTCAGGTGGTCGGCCGCCCTCTCTAGTAGGTCTTCTAGCCGGGGCCCTAGGTGCTGCGTCGGCACCGGCTCCTGTGTCGTGTCGATAGCTGTCACACTGACCACGGGCTCGCACGTACCCAGCTCCGTTCCGGCCTGGACGTCGTGGTCGGTGTCTGCCAAGTTCAGCAGCCTCACTGGCACCTCCTCTTGGCACGGCAATAATGTCCTGGCTACACAGAGTCCGTGCACAGGCGTCATCTGGTCCACCATCATGCTCTTCGTCCGCTGGCCTTCCAGTCGCGCCGTCACCACCACCTCGCTTCTCGCGGGGACCACCACGTCTTCCTTCAAGATGACCCTGCAGATTCCAAGGTGCTCATCTGGTTGCCGAAGTATCACCTCTTCTCCATTGAGCCGCAGGACCTTCCTGCCTACGTCCATCGTCGCCTCGTGGCTCCTGAGGGCATCCAATCCCAGTATCACCTCCTGAGCCACCTTCATGACGAACACCCACAGACGTACAGCACTCCTTCTCAAGGTCAACTTTAGCAGGGCCTCCTTCTCCATGGCACCCGATGCCGTCACAAGCTGGTATGGTCGACTCGGCTTCCTTGTCAGCAAACCCTTCGCCGCGTCAGGTCTGATGATGGTCACGGCTGCCCCGGTGTCCATCAGCACGCGGCACGGCTTCCCTCTCACCCAACCGTCCGCGATGAGGCTGTCATCCATACGCCGGCTGACGGCGCGCAGTGTCACTCGATGTGATGGTGGTGATTGTGCCGACGTGCCACTCTCCACGACGGCCCTTACTCGTTTTCCGGCTGCTCTTCCTGGTGTGGGCAGTCTCTCCAGGTGTCCGGGCTGTCCACACCCCCAACACAGGCCACTAGGTCTTCGCCGGCGTCCCTCGGCTGGTCTTCTGTCTCCCGTGTAGCGGACGCTCCTCGTTCTCGACGTCGGGATAGCTGTCACCTTGGGAGCCTACATCCTTAACGCTGCCGTTAGCGCCTCGTGGATGGTTTTATAATCGCCGAGCATTAGGCGCTGATGAATCTCCGTGTCTCGTACCCCGTCAACGAATGTGTAGGCAGCTTCCCGGGATACGAACTCTGGTGAGAGGTCGACTAGGGCCTTGCTAGCCAGTTGTTCAACTGCCAGGGCGAACTCCTGCAGCGTCTCCCCAGGCTGCTGTGACCTTGCCATTAGATGGCTGCGGTACGCTGCGGCTAAGCGGTGGTTTCCAAAACGATTCTGCAGGGCCTCCCAGATGTCCTTGGGCGCCGCCGTTGTCTGTACCGCGTTCAGGACTTCCGCGGCCCCTCCCTGGAGGCTGGCTATTAACTGTGTGGCCTCCTCCTCTGGTGACCATCTGTTGTGCTTGGCCACTGCGTCGAATTGGTGGCGGAAGGCTTGGAAAGTTATCGCGCCGTCGTATTTCGGAGGTTTGACGTGCGCAGATGTGTCGCGTCCCACGCGTCGACCTTTAAATCCTTTAACCACCTGCCGACGACGTCCTGCACTATGGCGTTCAGGGACTTTTTGCTGCTGTCGGCCTTTCCCTCCAGCTCGTTTACTCGGCTCGCCAGGTCTTCGATGCACTTGTCCACTTGACCCATCCGCTTGCCCAGCTCCGCGACGTCATCCCTCACGCCGGTCAACTGCTCTTCAAACTTTGCGGCGAGGGCCTCGTTTGCTGCTTTCATCTCCGTGGTGAATTCGGTCATCTTCTCGGCCAGGCTATTGTTCGCCGTTCTTTTTTCCTTCAGTTCCGCGGCCAGGTTGTTGTTTGCCGCTTCCGTCTTCGCTGTTAATTCGGCCTTCATTTCTTCCATCTTCTAGGTGATGTTGTCGTTAGCCGTCTTCATTTCCTTCAGTTCGGCGGTGAGGTTGTCATTCGCCGTCTTTATTTCTTCCAGTTCCGCTGCCAGGTTGTTGTTTGACGTCTTCGTCTTCGTTGTTAATTCGTTCATCTTCGCAGGCAGGTTGTTATTTGCCGTCTCCAACTTTTCTAAAATCTGTGCCAATGCAGCCTCAATCGCTGTAATATCCCACTTACTGACACCAGTTGTGACTTTGTGGGTTCGTGAAATTAAAATTCCAATTGCACAAACTCAAAATGTTCTTTATTTCCACCGAATTACAGTTGGAACACTTAACCGATTACACAGAATTAAGTAATGCACACAATTACAATTCGTCAGTTCGTCTGTTACAGGTCCACTCTACACTCCAATTACGTACAACTCCTCTGATGCACTTACAGTCTTCCGTTCTGTTCACTCACCCGGCGCTCCTCACGGCTCCTCCCTTTTATAGGAATATCGCTGTTTCTGGAAGTCTCGCGTTTCAGTGAATCACCCCGAACGTTCCAGACGGCAGGGGGAGGGAAAGAGATGGCCAGTGATGTTTTTCCAACTATCCCTTCGTTAGTGCTATAAGACAAATGGGTAGGCGTAGTTGAATGCCTGCTGGGCCTCACCCAGCCGCCAGTTGGTCGCCCCTTCCAATAATTGGGTGACAATACAGTCCATTTAGGTTGAGAGATTTGATTTGACGGCCACAACTTAAACCACGATGGAACATTTTGGCCCTTCAGGCTGGATATAGTAAATTTGGTGGTTAATTGTCAGTGAAATTGTGTAGTGGCACAGGAACTTTGTAACATATTTGGTGACGCTTATAAATTCAGCACACTGCCATTTTGTCTTTTCCAAATTGGAGGCTGACGTCAGAGCACGAAGTAAGCCGATGGTACACGATGTTGACGTGACTACTACGTAGTAAGATTGTTGGATGGTAACCATTTCTGCAGCACCAGGTTTGAGTTTTTAATATTAGTAGCTAAGTAGTAACCTACCATACTGGCTGAGGTTACTTACAACCATTGTACTTTGCATTCTTCTCAACTTTGCTGAATTTTATTCTTACATATATATTCCTATTCTTTGTTTCATCTCATCACCTAGATTCGTTGATTTCAATACTGGTATTGTAAACTTTCAGCATGGATGAACAAATTAAGAAGAAATTAATTACAGCATGAGCAGTAGCTAAAGCAAACGTTACTCGTCTTGTAAATTTTGTTGAACAATTTCAAACAGGTTCAGATATTTATTTGATAAATGCAAGATGGAAGATTTGCCCAATATTAGAGATAAATTTGAAGATGCTCAATCACAGTTAGAATTATTTGAAGATGTTGAAATCCACGCTGCTTATGGAGAAGCACTTGAATTAGCTTACTATGAAATAAAAGCGAGAATGGCTAAATTGATAGCACAAAGTACAGAGAGAAATACTGAAAATAATCCCAGTAGCCACTCTCTTTCAACTTCAAGTGCTAGTAAGAAAACAATTAAATTGCCAACAATAAAATTACCTTCATTCAGTGGAGATGTAACCACTTTTTAGCATTTTTTTTATGCTTTTGATAGCTTAGTTCTTAATATTGAGTCTCTAGATGATATTCAGAGGTTTCATTAATTGCTATCGTCGCTTACTGGAGAAGCACACAATTTGATAGCTAACATTCCAGTTACAAGTTCCAATTGTGATGTTGCATTGAAAACTATCTGCAATAGTTATGACAATTTACGACTTATTGTTTCTGCTCATCTTGTTTATTTGTTGAATTTACCTGTAGCTCATAAATCATCAGCAAGGAGCCTGATAAATCAAACCATGAGTAATTTAAATGCAATAAAGGCATTAAACTTAGACATTTCATTGGATGATCTGATAGTGTCACAATTAGTGCTAGATAAGTTAGATACAGGGGTTAGAAAGGAATTTGAAGATACTTTAGATGCAAATAAGTTCCCTTCTCTACAGGATCTTATTAACTTCCTAGAAGGAAAATGTAAATCATTAGAAATAGTAAGTTCTAAGTTAAATACAAGTGGCACAAGCAATGTTAATCCTCACTCTCAGAAAGCCACAAATCGACAAACACAAATCTAGCTTTCCACAGACTTATATTTCTACAAAAATAAAGGGTGCATATTGTAATAATGCTCATGCATTAACAAAATGTAAAGATTTCAGAGAATCTCCTGTTTTGGAACACCGTAAAGTTGTTAAAAATGCCAATCTGTGCTTCAACTGTTTGCTAACAGGTCATATAGTCAGAAAATGCAAATCAAGCAACCGTCACATTTGTGGTAAAAAACATCATACTTTAGTGCACCTTGATGATTCTAAACAGCAAGACACTAGTAATGCTGAAAGTTCAGCAGACCCAAGCATCTCATTAAGAAATAATGGCATCAATAGTTATTGTGCATTTAAAATTGAACCTTGAAAGCACATACTCCTATCTACAGCCTTGATAAAATTAAGAATGATAAAGGTCAGTGGCAGACTTGTAGAGCCATGTTAGACACAGGATCACAATCATGTTTTATATCTGAGGCATGTGCTAAGAGATTCAGGCTTAAAAGGCATCATGATCCTAAACCTGTTCAAGGAATTGGAAATGCAGTTTCAGATACTAAACATGGCATTTGCATTCAAATTAGATCAATTTTAAGTGATTTTGCAATGTCAGTGGAATGTTTAGTCCTACCAAGGGTTATAGAAAATCTGCCAGTAGAGAAAATTGACTTCAGTGATTGGAATCTCCTCAGAATATTTCATTTGCGGATCCTAGATTTTATGAGCCTGGAAAAATAGATATTTTATTGGGTGCAGAAGTGTGCTCATACATTCAGCGTCAAGGTAAATTACTTCGAGATAATGATCATCAGGATGATATGATATGATGGAAACAGAGTTTGGTTGGGTACTTTCAGGAAAATATTCACATGCTAGAAGGTCCTGTGATGCACCATGGCAGCCGGTTGTTAACTGTTTTGCAAAGACTGATGTTAATATTCAGCAACAACTACAAAGATTTTGGGAGATTGAAGAGTTGCACCAAAAACCAAGAATGAAATAGCATGTGAAGATCTATTTTCTCAAAATACTACAAGAGAATCTGATGGAAGATTTGTGGTTTGCCTCCCATTTCAGGAAGACCCAAAGAAGTTAGATGACTCAACAATGGTAGCCACCAGAAGCCTATATCAGTTAGAAAGAAAGCTAGACAAAACCCAGAGAATAAAGGAAGATTATATAGAGTTTCTACGAGAATATGAAGAATTAGGTTATATGGAGGTAGCAGACCCAACGAGAGAACGTTGCTACTACATGCCTCATCATGCAGTTGTAAAGGAAGACAGCTCAACTACAAAGACCAGAGTAGTATTTGACTGTTCTTCAGCCTCAAAGAATGATTTGTTACATGTTAGTCCCACTATTCAAAAGGATATTTGTATAATTATCTTGAGGTTCAGAACATAGGAAGTAGCATTTACAGCTGACATAGAAAAGATGTATTGACAGGTTTGGGTACACCCTAATGATCAAGTGTACCAAAGAATACTATGGAGAAGTGTCTCTGCATCTCCGATCCTTGAGTATCAGTTGAAGACTGTAACATATGGTATGGTCAGTTCTCCATTTTTAGCTATTCATTGTCTGCAGCAATTGGCTCATGAAGAAGCACATATCTTTTCCAAAGCAGCAGCAACAACTTTGAGAGATTTCTATGTGGATGACTGCATTTCAGAATCTGCTGCTTTAGAGCTTCAACAGGAATTCATGGCTATGCTGAGGAAAGGTGGATTTTCATTGCGCGAATGGTCTAGTAACAATCCAGGACTTTTGGCAAACATTCCACTACACCTGAGAGAAACCAGACTGCCACTACAGCTTGACAAAAATGGAGTCAAGACCCTCGGTATCCGAATATGGATACATTTCAAATTATGAGCAATCTAGGTGCATGAGGTTCATCTGGAGTTACTAAAATATAGTTTTATCAGTAATTTCTGGTACTTTTGATCCTTTGCGGTTCATAAGTCCTATTGTTGTTTTTATGCTAGATGTTTCTTCAAAACCTGTGGCAAGAACAGGTTAACTGGGATCAGCCTTTGTCAGAGAAATTGACAGTTGATTGGAAGATACTTTACAATCAACTTCCTCTAATTAGCAATATTCGTATTGATTGTAAAGTAATAGGTGATGGTTCAACTAGCTGCATTGAATTACATGGATTCTGCGATGCATTAGAAAGAGCATATGGAGGGTGCCTCTACATATGCTCTATAAATAAGAAAGGAAGGACATTTGTAAAACTCATTTGCTCAAAGTCACGAGTTGCACCTTAGAAGAAATTATCACTTCCACGTTTAGAACTAATTATTACATTATTGGTGGTGCATTACTGCTTGCTCGTTTACTAAAGAAGGTGAAAGAAGCACTAAACTTATCATTCAAATCCATATATTTATGGACTGATTCTACAGCAGTATTGTCATGGTTATCAGCACCTTTTACATGATGGAAGACATTTGTTGCTAATAGGGTGTCTGAGATTCAAGAGTTGTCCGAAGGAGCTGTATGGAGACATGTTCCTTCAGAACATAACCCAGCAGATATGATATCAAGAGGTGTTCTTCCTGAAACACTTATTGAGAATAACTTTTGGTGGAAAGGACCACCTTGGCTTAGTGGAAATGCTACACTTTGGTCTGTATTAGATGAAATTTCCAATCAAGAGGAAATTCCAGAAGTGAAAGCCAAACTTACTTGTTATGCTGTGATAAGACCAGATGAAATAATTACAAGATTTTCTGCTTTGTCAAGATTGCAATGTGTTGTAGCATATTGTTTGAGGCTCTGCTACAACTGTACTAAACCAAAGACCAAGAGGATACTTGGGTTATGGCTTATTGAATTACAGAATTCTTTAAATAGATGTATTAATATTGTACAATTATCAGCTTTTAGCACAGAAATACAGCAGCTAACATCTGACCAGACAGCTGGCTCTGACAGTCGTTTGAAATCTTTGAATCCCTTTGTAGACAGTCAAGGACTACTTCGAGTTAGTGGGAGACTAGAACATTCTGATTTATCCTACAATCAGAAATATCCCTTGATATTACCAAGTCGTCATCATGTAACAAAACTCATTGTTGAGCATGAGCATAGAAGATTGTTGCATGCAGGTTGTCAGCACCTACTATCCTCGCTTAGAGAAAGATATTGGATATTGAATGGCAGAAACACTATCAGAAGTTTGATTCATAATTGCCTCATTTGTTATAAACTGAAAGCAAATGCAGCAAAACAACTTATGGGACAGTTACCATGGGCACGAGTGGAGTCAATTTGACCATTCTGGAATTGTGGTATTGATTATGTAGGACCATTTCTAATTAAATCTGGTACCTTTAGAACAAATACAAAGGTAAAATGTTATATAGCTTTATTCATTTGTCTTGCTACAAGGACAGTACACTTAGAAGTTGTTAATAACATGTCTACAAATGCATTCATTGCAGCCTTGAAGAGATTTTTCTCATCGTGGCCAATGTCAGAATATTTATAGTAATAATGGCACAAATTTCGTAGGTGCAGAAAGGAAATTCAGAAAACTACAAGATCTTTTATGATGTGAGCAAACTAAGCAGGAAATCTAACATTACACCAGTGCTGACGGTGTAAACTGGCATTTTAGTCCACCAAGAACACCACATTTTGGTGGTCTTTGGGAAGCTGGGGTGAAGTCATTCAAACATCATCTTAGGCATGCGATGGGTGCAGTATGTCTAACTTATGAAGAATTTCATACTTCAACCTGTCAAATTGAAGCATGTTTGAATTCCAGAGCCTTAATTCCTCTCTCTTCTGATCCAAATGATCTGAAAGTTCTAACTCCTGGTCATTTCTTGATTGGTTTTTCTCTTACCAGCCTACCTCATCCAGATTTCCGTAATGTGAAACTTAGTTTGCTAACCAGGTGGGAGAGACTGCAGCAGCAGTTACAGGAATTCTGGTCCAGATGGTCAGGTGATTACATCATCTTCAGAAGTGAGCCAAGTGGACCAGTAAGGGTGCAAAAATCAGCCAGGTACCCTGGTCATAGTGAAGGAAGACAACGTTCCTCCACTTCACTGGAAGCTAGCATTGTGGAACAAGTACATCCAGGAGATGATGGACTAGTTCGAGTTGTAACTATTCGTACAGCTAGTGGATCATTTAAGAGGCCTATTGTAAAGCTTTGCCCTCTTCCTACAGCAACAAATTTGTGATTTTGTTTGTAATGTTTGAAAATTTTAGTTAATTTTATTTTTTGAAGCAATATTACTTATTTCATGGCGGCCGGTATGTTCAGTGACAGTTGGTCAGATTGTGTTTAAAGGAGTTGATGGACCTTTTTGAAAAAGACAATTGAGAATAGCAGTGAGAAGATTGAAATATGTTCGTGGCAACGAGTTAGTTTCGTATTGTAAGCCGTTTTAATGTTTAATCAAGTATTAGATTTAGCCAGCATTTCAAAGATAAACTGCACAGAAGATCAGACGAAGAGAAAGTTTCTCCATTTGACGAATATCCTGTTTAGGTAAAGCAAGAAGCCTATTTTATCTTCCAAACCTATTGATGCATTATGTAGTTTTATTACCTCCATTGCATCACCCTGTTTCCAACGCCAACAATAGTTGATACTGTGCTGGCAGTACCGTTGTCTAATCAACTCACAAAGACAGTATCGTCATCGAAACTACAACGCATTCCTCGGCAGCGTAGATGATATCGTTTCTGCCTGAGGTTCAAGAGGTCCGAGTTTGAATCTTGATCAGGGCGAGTTACCTGGATAATGTTTTACCAGGGTTTTCCCTTATCCTGAAAGACGAATGTCAGCAGCTCTAAGCTCTGGGCTCATTTGAGCATCATTTCAGTCTTCGTCCTATATGACTTAACGTTAGAGGACGTAACAAAAAAAATGGAAACTGCATTTCTACCATAAAAGCCTTCTGTTTTTTTAATAAGCCCGCTATTGTTATTCAAAGTGAGTGGTGGTTTAGATAATTTATTTGTTCGCGCAGTTCCTAAAGCCATAAACACATTCCTTTCGAAAGCTGGGAACATGTTCTAATTTGAAATAAAATTACCAAACTACAATTGGTAATTCTTGTTTCCTGTCATAAATTCTTTTGCACAAATGAAGAACTACTGCATACCTTCAATCGAAAGTCTTTTTGCGGCTTACCATCTGTCACTGTTGTTTTTCCTGAGTAGATGATTAAACCATAGCATGGCCTATTGTTCCACAGGGCCTGAAAAGTTTAATTCCCTATCTGTACGGTTTTCCATTTCTGTACTATTTTATTTAAAATGTACCCTTGAAGGGAATCATTTGTTCAATATACAATTTATGTTCTAAATCTAGTCTTCCTATTGGATCACATATAGAACTTGAACATCCATATTGTTTACCAAATGCAGATGTTTATGCTGCAAGAACGTTCTTTGTCATGTTGTTAAGTAGGAACTAAATCCTAAAGTTGTATTCAAGAACAACTGTATACAGAAACTGGAAAGCACCCATCATAATAATAATGTTTAAATTTGTTGGCATGTGAGGTTCTTAAATTTATACAGCGTAAATATTTGTATGTCCTGACCTTTACCTCTCTCTCTCTCTCTCTCTCTCTCTCTCTCTCTCATCTCTCTCTCTCTCTCTCTCTCTCTCTCTCTCTCTCTCTCTCTCTCTCTCTCTCTCTCTCTCTCTCTCTTCAATTTGGTGTAGATCAAGAAAGTAATTCCACAAGAACCAGAAATTCTAACAGATTTTTCACTGCTTTCAATAAGCACGAACGAATCCATAGAAGAACATAACATGATCTTTGACACTAGAAGTATCTGTTATCTGTAAGGCATTAAGCTGTAAGTAAATCGCATCTACCACAGCATATTTGCAGCATTATATTAGAGCTTTCGTTTCTTGCATTCGTCTGCACAGTATCATCTGCTGAAAATAAATAATTGCAGTGACGGTAATTCTCAAAATAAAAACTTGTCTATTTTAATTTTAGAAGAACAAAAACAAGATCACTGACAACAACAGACTATGATCAAGCCACTTGGTTGTCGCACTTCTCTTATTTGCCAAGCATATTTGTTGCAATTAGCACTGTTACCTAGAACAAGCTTTATATTCGAATCGTTATTCCATCCTAGAGGTAAAAAGAGCTTAACAGACCACAACCTGCCGTTCAGCAGCCGGACAAACCCAAATAGAAGGCGAAAGTTTTACTGTCATACTTAAAAAATCTCACCGATTGAATTGAGCATATACTGCCGCGTCAAGATTATGTTCAACTCTGCAAAACAGATTCCCTGTTCTTTCGTTTCGGTTACCTTGCAACTACACAGCATACCGTTAACACCAGACTTACCGACGAGGGATGTACCACGGCTCGAACGGCGAAAAGCTACTGGAAATGTTTCTAACACCTAGAGTTGTACCAGTTATAATAGCTATTCATGCCATTCATATGTAAAACTATATGTTCGAACTCCTGCGCCATCGAAAGGTTAGGGTTTCAGCCTTGGTCCGTCGCGTCGTGCCTGTACAGATTTGATAAAAGGTTCACGTCATTTGGTCGAAACATTATATGTGGATACATGTATAGCCTGTCTCAACCTTAAAAGACAGTATGGAAGTAAATGGGATATCTCTCTCTCTCTCTCCCTCTCTCTCTCTCTCTCTCTCTCTCTCTCTCTCTCTCTCTCTCTCTCTCTCTCTCTCTCTCTCTCTCTCTCTCTCTCTCTCTCTCTCTCTCTCTCTCTCTCTCTCTCTCTCTCTCTCTCTCTCTCTGTGTCTAACACACGGGAATTCTCATTAGCTTCTTCCTTTTTTACCCTCGCGTTGTTGTCATTTCCTAATAACATGATATTGTGACTTCGTGGGTTCACAAATTTAAAAGTCTTGTTTGCAGAAATTTAAAATGCTCTTTATTTCAGTAAAAATGTGCTTTTTACACGCCTTACAACAGCGAAATGGCGTAACATACAGAAACGCAGTCCTTAATGTCTTCGGCCACACGTAAAGAAACCAAGGAATTCACTCCGGTACACCTCAAATCACTACACAGTTGCACACACAGTTAACAACTCAACTCGCAACTCCATTAACAACTGACTCACTGCGGTTTTTATACCTCCTGCCATTATTCTATAATTCAGTCGTAAGTTTGATAACAATAACGATGTAGCGGGAAATTTCAGACTATCTCTGTCTCTTTCTCTCTCTGTTTCTCTCTCTCGGCAAGCGTTCAGCGCTCGCGTAGTTCTCTGTCTCTTTCGCACGCGCTCGGCATTGGCTTGTCGCGGCTCCATCACAAAAAATGCGCTCGGAGACAATACAAATAATTAATTGTAATAATTTTGCAGTTTTGAGCACACTTTCTTATGCAGAATATTTTCTCTGTCGGATTATGTCATTAGTCATTCTGTGTTTCTATGGGCCCAATTTTTTTGAAAATGCTTGTTTTTGCGTAAAAGTCCGATATTTGCTATTTATATGTTCATAATGTGGTAACTATAAAGCTTAGAGCTATAATACTACAACAATTTTTTCTTAGGTAGAGAAGACTACAGTGCTCCTATCTGCCAAGTTTTAATTCTCCGTCTTAAATCAGACGACTGTTATAA
Organism: Mantis religiosa; assembly: GCA_030765055.1. Taxonomy (NCBI): domain Eukaryota; kingdom Metazoa; phylum Arthropoda; class Insecta; order Mantodea; family Mantidae; genus Mantis; species Mantis religiosa. Next base: position 139,428,357 of record CM060959.1, on the reverse strand, counting down.
TTTTTTATGTTAAGTTTTTTCGGAAAATTGTATATATACGCATTGGAAAATGTAGGCAGCGAGAAACTTTTTTGTTACTGGGTTTACATCGGGGGACAAAGCGAGAGAAATGTGAAGGAGGGTTCAAGGCAATTTTTGAAAGAAACTGTAATCCTCTAACTTGCATTCGTCGTATGTGTCAAATAAACAAAAGGCATAGCAGGCACCATCATGGCAGTGGGCTGACAATGTGATGCAGTAAAAGTAAACACGTTTCCAAGAAGAGCTCCTATGACTATGTTTATAGCGTGTGAAAGATTGTGAAGTGTTACGTGAAGCTATTTAACAGTTTTTTAAATACTTATGGAAGGGGAAGCTAAGAAACCAAGGAAACTAAGGAAACAAAAGAAGCTAGGTTAAAGCAATATGGTGGAATAATGCAAAGCGGCGTGCACCAAAGTGTTCATCCTTTGCTGCTTGAAAACATTCCACCCACGCTGAATCTAGTTTTGACAAGGGTAAACAGTTTAGACGACACCCTACCTAATTTCTCAAGGCCACTTTGAATCGGTTCCTACACGATTTGGGGTTCGAATATGAAAGGAGCAAGTGTGTATGCTAATGAAAAGACAAGATATTATCAGATTTGTCGTCGAAGCTAATGGACGAAGGAATTGCACACTTATCAGATGACAGTGAAGAAGATAAAAGTAGCCAACATATTTAACGCATATTTAAAGCTTTTATCATTGCATAAATCCATTTGGTTTGTTGTAATATATATTTTTGTCTGCAAAATAGTGTTTTGAAGTACTAAAGTAACAAGTAAAAGGAGGAGTAAAAATTAAAATGCATGCAGTCAGAAATTGAATATCTTAAAATAGAATACAATAGCAGTGTAGATAGTTCCGTATTAATGATGTATCATTTACAATATCAAATCGGCAGACCGGTCGCTGCCGTGGCCGTAGTTGCGATTGTACGTACAGTACATGTGGCAACAGGGCGCCCCATAAGATCTGTACTGTGTTCTAAGCGTGAGATGTGATATACAGTACGGCCGCTCTATCTCCGGCTCTGACGTTTGGTGGTTGCAGGAGGTGGAGGGGGAAGGTTAATAGTACCAACATATAATAATGAGTAATTGAAAACATATCGTCAGAATTATCTTTATAATGAGAGTATATTACTATATTAGCTTCAAAACATTGAAATCCAACTTGTAATTTCATTATCATGCAAGGTATTCTTTACAACACCACTCTATTCGAAAATGTTGTTCACACCTTTCAGGCACACTAACTGCTTCTGTTGGTGGTACTGGGAGTCTGTACATCCGGTCCAGTGGTCCAGAGGAAGTCCTAGTCGGGCGGGGCTATTTTTCTTTTTGCCCGTCCGGGTCCTCTTTGCGGCTTAACCTGCAAAGTGAGTCAAGATGTTTTTTTTTTTTTTTTTTTTTTTTGTTCTGCTGGCGGTAGGTTTTGGTTTGAGAGAAACCTCTTTTTTTAACTGGTTGCCCTTGAGTGTTCTCAGAAGGCAACAGCTAGGCGGGTTTGTTACGTTCTCCCGTTAGGGTAGGATCTGTTTAGAGCTTTTGCCCCGTTTTGAGTACGGGTGGCCTAACGCTTGAGCCATCAGGCGTTATGTAAAGTAGGAGATATTTGGGGTTTTGCTATTTTAACCAAGGGGCCCCAAGACGTCTCTTGGGAGTTTGTAAGATGGCAAGCGTCTTTGTTTCCTCTGGTCATATCTGCCCAGTGGGTTCACCAAAGGGTTGCCATGGGTTTGAATTTTGTCGTACATTGGACGTGCCCTCTCTCGAATGACGTCGACAATGTACGGGATGTTTGAGTGTTCATGAAGGATATGGGCGGGAAATCTCCAGTCAGTATCGTAGATGATCCATAGCGCCCTGTTCTGCAGCGTCTGGAGTCTGACGAAAGTGGTATTTGCCTTTGTTCCCCAGATCTCACAGCCGTACAAAATCATGGGCGGGATGATCGCCCGATACAGTTGGAGTTTGAGATGGAGGGGCATGGTAGAACGGAATATTGGGTATAGGTTCCTGAGCGCGACGTGCCCAAGCTGGACCTTGCCTCTGACGTGCGGAGCGTAAGTTAATTTGCGGTCCAGCGTCACTCCGAGAATACTTCGCCGTTTGAACCCATGGGATTCCACGACGCCGTAAAACGAAGTTCTGCTGCAACCGGTTGGCTCTGGTTTTCGCCAGGAGAATCGCAGAGCTCTTATCCGGGTTAATTGCCATTCGCCATTTTGCACTCCATTCGCCAATGGCCCGGAGCTGGGCTTGGATCTGCCGAAAGCTATACCTAGGGTTTTTGTTGACTGCGAATATCATAAGATCGTCCGCGTACTGACAGGTGTGGGTGTTGTGGTGCGTGGGTATGTCAGCCATGTAAGCTGCAAAGAGTGTCGGCGACAGCACGCTGCCTTCCGGCACTCCAGCGCCAATGGGTCGCTCGGTTGACAGCTTCCCCTCCATCTTTACTCGGAAGCTTCGGTTTCCGAAGAAACCGGCCACCAAGGAAATGTATGGACGGGGAAATTCATGCTCCAGGAGTTTGTAAATAAACCCTTCGTGCCAGGTAATGGCGAATGCCTCCTCCACGTCTAGCAACACTGCCACCGTTTTAGACCTTTCCTGGAATCCCAGGGAGGCCTTCTCGGCAACCCGCAGTAGTTGCTCGGTCGTGGAGTGGCCAGAACGGAAGCCAAACTGGTGTTCCGGGATTTCGAAGACCTTCGATAAAACTGGGAGAAGGCTGATGTAGGAAGGAAAGGCCGGATTTTCCCTCGGTTTTAAGACGCATACCACTCGCGCCTCCTTCCAAACAGCTGAAAAGTGGCGCATGAATAGGCATGCATTATAAATCCGGGTTAAGTGAATCACGGCTCTGCGTGGAAGGTGCTTGAGCATTTCCGTTGTCACACGGTCCTGCCCAGGGGCTTTGTTGTTTCTTAGAGAGTTAAGCGTGGTCGCTAACTCTCTAGGGGTAACAATGGGGCTGTGGAACTCCTCGTGGTCAGGGGGCGGGGCTTCTAGGAAGTCCTCCACCACTTTTTGCACGAGGTCAGCATGGTCATCGTCCATTGGCTCTACTCTGGGTTGGAATTGAGCCTCCAGATAGTCTGCTAGCGCATCTGCCTTTTCTTTCGACTCGTAGACGAGTCGCCCTCTAGGTCATTCCTCTTCGAGACCTTGAAGAGTATACATCGTCTCCTCTACGAGAGCTACTAGCCGTCCAGAGCTTCGGAGTAAGCGAATTGCCAACATCGGGAGGGACCTTAGGGAACCTTCCGGCAATTCGCTAATTCTCCAGGAGAAGGCAGCAGCAGCCTTGTGATCGTTGAAGGAGTGTTCTCCTCCGCAGAGGAGGGTCCTTCGACTCTTGCCATACCGGGACTTACTGGCATTGTGATGGTTTGTTTAAGATAATGATGGTGGGTGAATGGTGGTAATTTTATTAGGAAGTGGATGTTTGGTTAAGGTTAAGATGGAGTAGTAGCAAGATAAGGAGATGTGGTATTTATGGGGGTCCTAGTACAAGTCTCGGTCTCTTGTATGTCCCACCTGGGTCGAGATCATACTCTCCAAGTCCACGGATCAGGTTATTGAAGCTATTTGGGAGGTTGGAGTAGAAACTATGGGATAAGTGTAGGATATAGTCAGTGACTTTTGGGAAGGATAGGTCTGCATGAATGTTTACATTCGGGATGTACCAGTTGGCTGCGACTGCAGACCAAAGGTAACGGTTTTGGAGCACTTGGAGTTTAGAGAGATGAGCTTTGGCAGCAGCACCCCAGACTTGGAAGGCGTACGATTTTTTTAAGCTTTATTAAAACAAAAACAAGGAGCATCGCTTCTCATGTGGAAGCGGGGTTAGGTGAGGGAAAGTTCAGGTAGGGTTGGGCAGATACCGCAATTGAGCACTCTGGTGATTGTCGTTTATTTTGTAGCAGCATGAATCATGCTGCCTGGCATAAGTGTTTAAGGCCAGGATGGCAGGCATGGCTTGCGCCCTGGAAGCCAAACTGGGAATTCGGTGGCGGAGTTATTTAGCGGTATTTTCTAGAGGGTCCGGGCCTAGAGGGCGTTCCGGTACTGGTGCGTTGGCGTATTGCTGAGTCATTTGGTCGGGTTTGGAGATCAATGAAGATCTGGTCGAGAGACTCGTCGAGCATCTTGTGGTATTCTTCCACACGATGCATCTTGTTGTCGCAGGCGGCGGTGACTTGAAGGTGATGGTCTAGTCTTGCTCCGATGTTGACGAGAAAGCAAGCACAGTGGTGTCGTTGAGGGAAGAACCTCCTAGGCAGCAGCAGCGTGCGAGCGACAACCTCGCAGAGAACAGCCGACCAGCTCCTCATCAGCCAGGTGAGGTACACGGCCTAAGCCAACGCCCTAAAAGGCGGTAAAAAAGGCGCCCTAGGGTCCGGCCCTCTGTACCTCACGCTTTTTAGAAAACTTGTGCTAACTGGTAAGTAGATAGCCAAGGTTAGCTGTGCACTGCACTTCGGTGCAGGGCAAAAGTGGCCCAGGTAAACACCACCAAACGACCGCAAACCCCATCCAACCATCCAGAAATGGATGCAGCTCCCAGTACCAGTACTGGTGTCACCCACCCTGTAGTCGGGGCTCCTTCCCTGACTGCAGGAAGCAAACGGCCGCGCCAAAAGCCCGATAAGGGTACAAATGGCAAGGCTAAACGTCTGGCTGTAGCCAAACAGCCGGTAAACAAGGGCGCTTCCCGCGGGATTCCACACCGGGTAGGCCAAATTCCGAGAGCGTGCTCTCAGACAGCTCTGATTCCGAAGATGAAAATTTAGCAGCGGAAGGCTCATCCTCCAGGATGGAAGTTAACGAGGTGGGAAGTAGCTCATCGGACATCTCCACGGATGTAGATGAAGCTGCTTTCCGTGAAGTGGCAAGGAGGAGGAAGAGGACCCCCACCTCCTTAAAGGCGACTGGCGAGCCCAGCCAGGAGACATATTCCTTCTGTCATCGTGGACGACTTCAAGGGTATGGTAGGCTTCCTAAAGGAAGTCATGCCAACCGTTTCAGGGTTGTGCACGTTGGAGAGGAGGAAGAGACGTTTCGTCTTTCAGGCGACACACGTGGAGGACTACCAGCTTCTCCTCAGGGCCTTGAATGGCAGAAGTATTCCATACTTAACCTTCGGCCTTGATAAGCCCCATGACATCCGTAGGATCATCAGGCGCCTTCCGGTCGACACATCGGTGGGAGACATCGAGGGAGACCTCAACCACCAGGGCATCAGGGCCCGTCTGGTCAGGCAACTGACAGAGCCTGCTCCACAAGGCACGCATGGCCCTGTCCCTATCCCACTTTTCTTGGTGATAGTGGAGAGGGCTAACGACCCAGAGGTAAAATTAAATGGTATTAATACCATCTGTTACCTTCGAGGCAAGGTAGAAGCCGTCAGGAGCACTGACAGTCCACCGCAGTGCCATCGTTGTCTGGGGTTTAACCACTCCAGCGCCTTCTGCAAGCGGAACCTCCGCTGCTTAAGGTGTGGTGGTCCCCATGACAAGGGGGCCTGCACAAGATCTGCCAACGATGTCCGACTTCGCAAACTGCAAGGGCAACCACGTGGCCTGTTATGGAGGATGTCCTGCCAGGAAGGCAGTGATTGCTGCAAACAGGCCGACGCAGCAACCCAGGCAACAATGACCTGCGCCTACCAGGAAGGAGCAAAGGTCGCTCCCCACCACAAGTACCAGCGCCTGGCCTAGACCCAGGGAAGAGAATACCCAACAACAGGAGCAGCAAGACCAGAGGCCCACGTTTGCAGAAATTGCGCAACGAGACCCTGACGCTACTAGGACGTCACGTGGACAGAAAACCACTAAGCCCACTCAGAAACAAAAACAATCGCGGGCCCCAGCCCCAAGAAACTCCGCTCCCACCCCTGACAAAAATGGGTCCAGGCGTCCTACCAAGCCCGCGAACCCAGCTGCTGAGGGCAAGCATGGAACTCCCATTCCCCCGCGGCAGTTGAGGGACGAAATTGTGGGAGGAAGATCTGCTCCCATTAGGTCAAGATCATCCTCACCCACCTCAAGCCCTCAACCCTCTTCCCCTAACCCTGCTCCCCTTACAGCATCCCTGGATCTCACAGAGGTGTTCCAGTGGCTTCCACAACTGTTGTTGACACATGGGCAGAAAATCTGCGAGATCGTGGTGAAGTTCTTCTCCGCTACAGACCCGGCTACCAAGTTGGTGGTGGCAATGGAGGCATTGGCTCTTCTGACAACAGGAATCCAGCAGCCCAGAAATGGCGAGTCGCAATAGGTCTCGTACCTCATTTCGATTCGCATTTTGGACTGCGTGCGGCCTATATGGTCAGGGGAGCGAGTTACTTCATTTCGCTCAATTCCATGCTCAAGACGCCATCTTAGTCAGCGAGACGCATCTCCAACCAGACTCCCGATTCCGACTACCGAGCTACATCTGCCATCGTAAAGACCGACAGGGCCGTCCAGGAGGCGGAACTGCGGTGCTGGTGAGGCGGAATGTGGTCCACCAACCAATCCAACTCCCACCTCTACAAACACTTGAGGCCACGGCCATTAGTATGTACATGCGTGGGTTAGAGGTCTTGGTGGTCTCCGTGTATCATCCACCAAATAGGCAGTTCGTGCCAAAGGACTATCTTTCCATCCTAGCCCTTTATCCCAGTGCTATTATGGCCGGCGATTTCAATGCTAAACATCAACGTTGACATTGCGGTCGCCAAGCAGATGCAAGAGGCAATGAAATCATTCGCCTTATAGATGCAGACCCCCAGCTTCAAGTGCAGCGTCCCTGGCAACCCACCCACCATCCGCGAGGTGGAGGAATGGCTTCAGTCATCGACTTCGCTATCACAAAACATTTACCATTTCATCTCACCCTTTCATCATTAAAGGCATTACATTCTGATCATAATCCGGTGTTAACGGAAATCAACACCAGGATTGCCATCTCGCTTCAAACGCGTGAAGTCGATTGGGAACGCGTTAGGAACTGCCTCCGCACTTCCAATCCGCCAAACCGCAAAATCACCAACATACCTACCCTGGAGAATGCAATCCCATCCTTCACTTCCATCGTGACACGAACTGTCAAAAACCTGACAATCCACTCTCCAGCTCCACTTCATCCCGATGTCCTCCCATTGGACATAATACTACTCATCCGCCGATCCTGGGCAGCACGGAGACTATACCAGCGTCAGCTCACGCCATTACCGAGCGCTCCTGTGACGTTTACGTCGCGAGGTCAATGTCCGACTGCTCGAGCACAAGGTGCAAGCGTGGGAGGATAAAATGGTCAGGCTGCGCGTCGAGGATGGCGACGTGTGGAGGATAGCCAGAGCCCTCAGAAAATACAAAGGTCTATACACCTCCCCTATCCACGGCACCCAAGGCCTGGCCTATGAACCTCACGCCAAAGCAAATGCGTTCGCTGACTACCTTGAGCGTACCTTGTGTCCAGGAGACGACCCCCAGGACGACATCTTTTCCGAAAGTGTCCGTCGAGAGGTGCGTCGTTTCTTACGTCGTCCTCCTGAGGATGCAGAAAGATTCCCTACCATCCGACCCAGTGAAGTCCAAGGCGCACTCCAGCGTCTCAAACCAAAAAAGGCGGGGGGGGGGCTGACGGGCTGACACCCCTCATGCTCCGCCATCTTCCTTTCAACGCGGTTCTCTTTCTAACTAGGGTCTTCAATATGTGCCTCACCTTTGGGTACTTTCCACGCGAGTGGAGGGAGGCCCGGGTGATATGCATATTGAAACCTGGGAAGAATCCACTACACCCTTCCAGCTACCGTTCCATCAGTCTCCTTTCCACTCTCTCGAAAGTGCTCGAGAGATTGATTCTTTCCCGCTTGTCCCCCATTCTGGAAGACATTCAAGCCATTCCCGACCATCAGTTTGGATTTCGTCCGGGGCACTCGACAGTTCAGCAGTTACTGCGTGTGGTGGAGACCGCCGCCCTGGGCTTCCAGGAAGGCGCCTTCACGGCTGCGGTTTCGCTGGATGTCGAGAAGGCCTTCTCTACGGTATGGCATGCCGGGCTACTGTATAATTTGATCCAACTGGGGCTCCCAACACAGATGATCAACATGCTACACAGCTTCCTACGACACCGCACCTTTAAAGTCACATTCGCGGGGAAAACATCAACACTCAGACCAGTGAGAGGCGGAGTCCCCGAAGGCTCTGTACTATCTCCCACCTTATTCAACGTCTTTATGGCAGATCTCCCCACAGAACCACGAGTCGTAATGGCACAATACGCTGACGACGTGCTTTTGTTCTGAAAAGACAGACACATACTCACAGCCTTCAACCCCATACAGAGACACCTCCGTCTCACACAGCAGTGGTGTCGGCGTTTGCGGATATCCGTAAATCCGGACAAAAGCCACGCCATACTTTTCACAAAGCGCCACACCCCCGCAGACTGCCCCAACTTCAGCTTCTGAGGTCGAAGTATAGGGTGGACTAACTCTGTCCGATACCTTGGAGTAACATTGGATAGAGGCCTAACCTTTCGCCAACATATCAGAGACCTAGCGGCAAGGGTACAGGGAGCTATCGCTTCCCTGTATCCTATGCTGGGGTCGAACTTGTTGCCGCTTTGCCAGAGGTTATTCCTCTTCCGAGCGCTGGTAATCCCCGTGATGCTATATGCCTGCGAGATCTGGGACATGGCCGCAGATAGCTGGTTGGCATGGCTTCAACGTGCGCAGAATAGAGGGCTACGGTCTATTTTGTGGGTCGCTATTTTCCTACCAGGTTCCTTCACGAAGCCTCGGGACTTCCATATGTGGAGGACGAAGTTAGGCACCGGGCATCAAAATTCTAGGCAACTTTACCAACTCACAGAAGCGCCCTTGTTAGATCACTGGGAGATTATGACCCCACTAGACGCCGTTCTAGACAACATCGGGTCCCCCGCATGGCATGCGGGTACCCGAGATAACCCAGGAGCTAATCCTAAGAACAGCTAAAGCTGAGCTCCACATAATCTCCTAAGTTGTTTGACAACAAAATTCTCCCCAACCCAAAACAAAATTAAAAACTCCAGGGTGCAGGTAATTGCATCCTGTCCTTTCATCCCGAAGGTACAAATTGTAACCTCACAAAATTCTTCAAATCTGAAAACCTACACCATATCCGTCCTACAAAATCCCGTTCAAAGACCTTACCTGCGGTAAAACCCTAACGGGTGGGCACGCAGCAAAAACCTTCTGGCTATATACAGCCAGCCAGCACGTCATGGTCATTGTCATAGTCGACCTCTAGGGCTATGTAATGTGTGCTGGTGTGCGGTTCTGTCTTTCCGCAGGCTACGGACCATTCGCCACGGTTTTCTCTGCTGGAGATTCGTTTGTCTTGACATTTTTTCCCAGGCCTCTTTGCGGTGTGCTCTTAGGAGCCGTCTTACCAGGGACTTGAACCTCTGGTGTACTTCTCCTATCCTGGGATGGCGAAATCTCTGCCACATCTTTCTCACAGCGTTTTTAGCCCTGATTAGCTGCTTAATGGGTCCTGGAATATCGGTAGGGTTTGGTGTGTCTAATGGGATGCGGTGTGTGTGTGTATGTGCACGCATCGCATTTAGCATGGATGTGGAGAACTCCTTGGCTGCCGCCTCGAGTGACTCCACGGAGTCGATCCGGGGACTGACGGAGTTTTGGTCGGCTTCGTCCACCCAGTCTAGAGCTGCGACGGTAACGTGTGAATTGATCACAACTGGATTGTGGTCCGAATCCAGAACCCCCCAGGGGGCTACTGCGGTAGGTACGGGTTTGGCGCACCCGGGGTCCCGAGCCAACAGTCTCCCTCGTGTGGGCTCCTCTTCGTGGTTGCGGGAGACGGTCAACAGGCCCACCCACGTGTAAGCCGTGCGTGGAGACCCGTGGAGAAGGTTTTTAGATTCTTGTCTAGTTTAGGATTTAGTGAACGAAATTTTTAGTAGGTTTTGGGTGATGTTTTTATGTACGTGTATTTTCAATAGGTTTTGTTACACTTGTATAGTTTTTAGAAAGTTTTATATCTGGCTTTTGCCATGACTAGCTTTTTAAAGGGCGCTGATGACTGCCGTAGTTGAGCGCCCTTATATACATCATCATCATCCGAATCCAGAGCGTTTACCACCGTGAGTTCCAGATGAAATGATATGTTTTTAATGATCGCGAAGTCTATGACGTCCGCTCTGCCACGAGGCGGAAAGTGCGTTGGACCCCGCGGGCCATGCGCATGAAGGGTGGGGTCTCCGCAGATGAAGCGGTAGATGTTCCTTCCCCTTTCATTCTGGATGCGGCTGTGCCATCCTGGGTGTTTGGCATTGAAGTCGCCGGCTATGCACACTCTGTGATCGAGGTTCAAGAGAGCCCTGTAATCTGCTTCATGGAAGGGAAGATTGGGCGGGTGGTACACTGCTACAAGCATTAAGTTGAACCGCCTAAGGAGAGCATTATGGCGGTCGCCTCCAAGTGTTGTAGCGGAGGAATTGTGACAGGAGTATGGGTGATATGGTTTTTGATAAGGATGGCTGTACCACCGCCCCGCCGACCGGCTCGGTCGGATCGGTGGATGGCGTAACTTGGCAGATTAAACTGCACACCAGCATGCAGGTGCGTTTCGCATAGCATGAGGAGGTCAATCCTTTGGTCATTTACAAATTCCAAGATGCCCGGTTTCTGTTCCCGGACTCCATTTGCGTTCCAGAACGCGGCTCTCAATGAACGTTGAGTTCTCCTCACCGCCACTTATGAACTAGAGTCAAGGAAGAGAAGCCGTGCAGTCTGTTGCATAATGCTGTGCTTTTGCATAGCAGGGATTCTGGGATTTGTTAGTTGCTCCCTGAAGTGCCTTAGTATTGGGAGGGAGCGTTGGATCAGTTCGGCAAACCAGGGAGAAAGCTCTTGGAATTCCGCCAGGTGGTCGTTGGAGATGCCAGTGTCCCACACTGGCATTCAATCTGAAGCGGTGAGGTTTGGTTCCTCACTTGTTGTTGCAGCCACAGCTGCTGGAGCTGGCGCAGGAGGGGGAGCAGTGGCGGCAGTACCGCTCTGACTCCCCGTGGAGGTTGGGGCAGGCTGCCCGGATGTTCGTGCCACAGTTGCCGGCGGGCTTTACCGCCGGGCTGCGGTGGCCTTCTGTCGAGGAGGCCGCTGTGGTAGAGCTGCAGATGCAGCCGGTGCTTGGGTGGCGGCTCTCCTGGAGCCTACCGCCGGGTTTGCTGCCAGAGTCTGACCTGCCTCGGCCTGCTGGAGCACCTGATCGTGCTTCCGCAGTGCCTGGGAAAAACTGACTCCAGGCCGAATTTGTGCTGGCTCCCTGTTGGGGATCCTGCCCTGTCTGGCCTGCACTATCCGCAGTCTTGCGGGACAACCGCCGTAGACGCCTATATGGGCTTCTCGGCAGTTGGCACACTTCTTGTCCTCTCGGGGGTTAGGGCATTCCTTAACGTGGTTGTCCCCGACACAGCGAATACACGCTATCCGTCGCTCGCATGCATGGCTAGAGTAGTGGAAGCCCAAGCACCTGAAGCATTGGGCTGGTCCCTCTGTGCCATGGTACGGCTCCACCTTTATCCTGGTGTTATAAAGGTGGGACACCTCGTCGATCTTATGGAGACCTTCTCCCTGCTTTTCCACTATTACGAGGAATAGTGGCATGGGGCCTTTACAGGCTCCTTGCCCTCCCCGCGGATGGACCTGGTTAGTTGGACCACGGTCCGCAGCACAATGCCGTGTTCTTCCGCCAAGCCCGCCTTGATATCCTCCGGGTCGATGTCTGAGTTAAGACCCCGGATAACTCTGCGCACCAGTTCCGGTCGCTGCAGCGAGAATGTATGGAACTCAATCCCCGCCCCGCGCAACACCTCCCTGGTGGCTTCATGGTCCTCCGGGGTCGTTGTCTTGATCACTACCCGGTTTGGGAATCGGGTGACCTGAAAGTCCGCCTGGAGCTTCGCCCTCAGTTCCCTCATCACCTTTATGTGGTTGGGAAAGAGGTCGGACACAATTGGCGGGATTCTGGCCGCCTTTTGTGTGCGGGTGCTCCTGGCATCCGCGGGCGCTGCAGGGGTGCTGGGGGCAGCACCCTCCGGTTTCGAACTGGAGGGCCTGTACATCCGGTGTCGTGGTCAAGAAGTTAAAATTGTCTGCTAGCGCCGATCAGCGTGGTTGCTGCTAGGCGTGGCTTGCAAATCCAGCACCACTGCAATTTTATGTGGACCACGTGGCTTTTAGTTGCTTTTGGTGTCCGCGATGGTGGTTTGTTTAATTTCTTGTGTGCGTGAATTCCGATTGTCTTATTATTATCGCTATTATAGTAATATGGCTACTGGTTCGTAAGAATTCAAGAACAAAATCTGCTCTTATAAGAGCCAACGCCGTGAATTTATATTCAGGCTACGTGAGTACTTGAGAAGGAGCGGGGCAATGGTGGACCTCTACTGGACTCTAGGTGCTGGACAGAGTTTGTGACGCCTTGAAGGTGGGAAAAACCACCGTGAAGAATGTGATCAAGGAAAAGTGCCCAGCTGATTTAAGTTCGCCGTCTGCAGTTCTGCGTACACTGGGAAAGCAAAGGCAACGAGGCAATCTTAAAGCTTCACTTGATGCTTTTCAAAAGGATGCTGTAAGGCGACATGTATATCAATATTATATCAGAAAGGAATTTCCCACTCGTGCGAAGTTGCTGTGTTCTTTAAAGGAAACTGGCTTATTCGACGGCGGAAAAACCAGTCTAACTAAAGTACTGAAAGAACTAGGTTTTCAGTTTAAAAATTTTTCTGGCACTAAATTTTTCTGTAATGGAAAGAAGTGACATTTTTGCATGGAGAGGCATATTTTTGCGGGAAATTCTAAAAAGCAATCCCGAAAAGGTGGTATGGCTTGATGAAACGTGGGTAAATGCAGGACACACTAAAACAAAGGCATGGACAGATGACACTATTGCAGGCACAATGAAAGTTCCAGTTGGAAAAGGAAGCAGACTGATTTTGCTCCATGCTGGTGGTGTACGTGGTTTTATTCTAGGAGCAATGCTCTTATTCAGATCAAAGAGCACCCGTGATTATCACGAAAATTGAATGGAAATGCGTTCAAGAACTGCTTCCAAGACTCTCTTCTGCCGAAGATCAGTGCCAATTCAATTATTTTTATGGGCAATGTGCCATACCACCCAGTGCAATTAAACAAAGCAGCGACAATGAGCGACAGAAAAAGCGTATTTTGCAGTGGTTTGAGAACAACACGTGGAACTTCCGCAGAAATGACGTACGCAGAACTCCTGCAAATTGTAAAACTTTACAAGCCACGTTTCTGCACTCATGAAATAGACACTATTGCTGCTGCTCACGGTCACAATGTAATGAGGCTCCCTCTCTATCACTGTCATTTCAATGTCATTGAACTAATTTGGGCACAAGTGAAAGGTTGTGTTGCAGAACATAACACAACATTCCACATTTCTGATGTTGAACTATTAGTGCAGCATGGTGTTAAACAAGTGACCCAGGATAAGTGGGAAAAGTGCCATGGATCATACTTGGAAACTTTTAAGACAAGCCAAGGGAGACTACGGCATAGTGCAAACACTTGTGGAGGAGCTGATAATTTCATTCAGCCAAAATGACGTCAGCAGCGACTCCAGTGATGAAGCCGCGATGATGAATGAAGATGATGAAGATATGAATATTTACGAGGATTGCGGCGTTTTCTCACTGGACTGAATGTAAGTTGTTTAATAGCCAATTTCAGTAAACGTAGCTTTTTGTTATTTCTTTTCCAGTAAATGGTAAATGGTATATTGTCTCCATATGCAACTATTCTGGGATCATGTATATACACATTGTCCACGTACATTTACGAAGTTACGATCTGCAAATGCGTGAAATATTTAAAACACACATGTTCCTCTGCTTGAAATTCCCGCTAAAGAACAGCGCGCTTCCCCCTCTCAAGATCTGTCAGAGCCAGAGATAGAGCGACCGGACTGTTGTTACGCACCTGTCCAAATGAAATTCCATATTGTCCATACTAGAAGTTGATGTGTGATGGTAAGTTGTCCCCTTATTTGCCATCAAAGTGCAAATGTGAAGTTTCGACGAAGTGATTAAAACAATTGGGATGGAACAGGGTCACACTTCACAAGAGCAGTATTTGAACAGGCTACTTCGTCTTTGGTGTACTGCAATAGTCCAATATCAAAATCTACTGTGACCACAATGTCAAACGATGTAACAGGAATACCAACTTCGTGGCCGGATGCGTGCCATGCATATATTAACATAGATTTGTAAGGTGCTGAAAGTTGATTTTAGATGACAGTGAAGACAGATGATAAATTATCGATCATTTAATGTGATTTATGATTTGTCAAATTGCAGGCGTACAAAATCAACCAGACTCTGACATAGAGTTTGTAAGTGTCTAAAAAATATACATCCAGTGGTTGGCAGTATGGGTTGTGTTCGGTGGCAATATTTTTAATATAACATCATTGTTGGGAAAACATTCTTCTCTCAGACTGTGGTCTTTGTGTCTGAATCAGAGATCACAAAGTAAAGACTTTTCTCACCAACATGATCGTCAAGGACGAAATATAAAAAGCGTTTCATGAGCTAGTTGGTCATTTTTCCACTTTTACCCGCTTCAGCATGGATATTTTGGGGACACATTGCTGCTATTTTCTTTGAAACCTGCGGACCAAACGTTCCCTAACTTTCATGGAATCAAATGAAAAGCTTATTTGCCATCTACCATCCATAGAAATTGTCACTTCTATTCTGTAACAGTGTGTGAAGCTACAAACAGACTGTGTCACAGCAGTAGTTGATTTATCACTTCTGTGTCATAATGTTTAACAATAATAATTGATTCTGGTCTCTATTCCAATGTGTTCTTGACTTCTGTTATTTGTTTTAATAAATATATTAGCATAGGCCACAAATACTTCTGCTCTTTGTCTATTATGATCTTCTTGAATGTCCTTGCGAGCCACGATAGAATGATATGCCTGCACGAAAAGTTATATTCGTCTTTGAAGCTATTGATGAAATGCATAGAAGAATTAGAATTGTCCAGATCATCTGTCTAGCAGCATTCACAGCCCACGCTTGAATGTGCCCAGAATGAATCACTGATCCGTAGTTTCTCACTCAATCAAACTGGGCTACTACAGATTCTTTCCCAGCTTTCAGTTTGGATGTTTTGTTTCCCTTGAAATGGCGGAGGTCTTGTTTTCTGTGTGTCACATAATCTAGAATGATCTTGAAGTAGGGTTTTGACCGAATGCAAATATATCGATTTATTAGTTTCCTGTATGAATTGTAACCGCAATAAAAATAATCTTCATATATATAGTCTCGGTCATCAATACTTGTTAGCACACCCAGTCGTGATATTTTAGGTGGTGAAGGAGCGTAATCACTTTGATCTGTAGTTCCTGCATTTGTTGGAGATGACGATTCACAATCAGAACAGTTGGAATTTTCATAACCCATGTATTACTTCTCCAGCGTTAGACTCGTGATCATTCTTCCTATCCAATGTGTCAGTATGTATTTCTGTAAGGTTCCTGCAGTACTTTTGCAGTCACGTAACATGCAAGCAAACGACTCATCTTCCACTCCAATTACATCCTCATTATCCGGTAAACAACGTCGAAATAACTTGTCACAAACCAGGTTAACAACGTTGACAGGATTAATCGGTTTCAGCTTACTCATGTCTAACCAAACACCCCCAGGGGCCTACTTCGGTAGGTACGGGTTTGGCGCACCCGGGGTCCCGAGCCAACAGTCTCCCTCGTGTGGGCTCCTCTTCGTGGTTGAGGGAGACGGTCAACAGGCTCACCCACGTGTAGACCGTGCGTGGAGACCCGTGGAGGTTTTTAGATTCTTGTCTAGTTTAGAGTTTAGGATTTAGTGAACGAAATTTTTAGTAGGTTTTGATTGACGTTTGTTATGTACGTGTATTTTTAATAGGTTTTGTTACACTTGTATAGTTTTTAGAAAGCTTTATATCCGGCTTTTGCCATGACAAGTTTTTTAAAGGGCGCTGATGACCGCCGTAGTTCAGCGCCCTTATATATATTATCATCATCTAACCGAACACTTCAGTGGTCTCACTCATACTGTCCGTTCAGCTGACGGAGTGAGCCTAATACGCTGACCTTTCATGACACTAGTGCTAGAACACATACTTTTACACATGAATGGCATGAACAGCTATTATAACTGGTACAACCAGGGGCGGCTGGTGGCTCTGAAAAATCAGTGGTTCACAAATTTATCCATGCAATTTAATTTTTTTAAAGTAACAAACGGTTGTTTAAGCCTGCCACTATACACTGCTGTACACACAAGTTAACGGTAATTCACAGCGTATAACACAACATGCGTATTTCAGAAACACTCTAGAGCATAACACTCTTCTATTTATGCAGCTAAAAATGGACTTGATATCTCTACATGGCAGGCTTCAAGTGTACATTGCAAGATTTCGTTCTGGATTGTCTTGGGGGTCCCCTTAACAATTGTAGCATTCTCCAGATAGGTTTTTCAGAACACAGTCTAGCTCTGCACTGAAGTTTATCAGTTCTGGAAAAATACCAGGATTGCTTGACGTAGCTGAATCATCGTGTCCTCGTAGAGCTAACTCAAAGGCTCCACAAAACCTAATGCAGTTAACAGTAATGCTTAAAACATACCTATTTTGAGCCACTTTCTGGTTGTGTTCTTCAATTGTTCTCCAATATGCACTGTCCATTTGCTTTGCTATATTTACATTGCCAAGCATACCAAAACTGTGTTTTTCATGTGCAGTTTTTAAGTTACGTGTTTTTAGCGCGATCATGAAGATGCTGCAAAACATTCACGCCATGTTTTGTCCACGGATCTTCACCGCCAAAAAGAACGCAAGAAAAGCAAAATAGGCTATTTTTAATATTACAACCATACATCAAATTGTATTTCTCATATACATTGTTGTTAAAGTTCCTGTTCAAATATCTTGTTTTCGTTTTGACTACCTATGTGATTTTTATATTTGACGTGGGACTTCCAAGTCGCTTATTTTCGGTTTTTTCTTCTAAGCTCATTTTTAAAAAGGATGTACTAATAGTCACTTTATGGAATTCACTGTTTCTCCTTATATAACACAATATACTTCTATTTAAATAAATCACTCATATTCACTACTCAAAGCACGACACAGCTAACAAAACACGGCACAAAACATGTGGCTATGCTCTGGTAGGTATTAGTAATCTGTGGTAATAGCTGACCGATGCGAGCATTTAATATGAGAATAATAGGTGGCGCTGAAAACAGAAGGAGAAGGCTTGGCATTCACTATTCTCTGGCTGCTAGGTTAACCAACCTTATGCAGCCATAAGCCCCGCCCTTCCCCCCTACTTGATTCAGCACACCGTAGGTTCATCCTGCCCTATACCTCCCCATTGTATACCAGTGGTTTGCAACTGAGAGTGAACTACTTGGCACCTGTAAACAATACAGCGCGCTGAGGGCTACTGCACTAGAGAAGGTAAAACTGAACGCCAAATGGAACATGTCCTTCCATTAAAGGGAGACCCAGCATTTTGGTTGTAGCGCAAACATGCTACGCCATTGAGAAGCCGCCCTTGGGTACAACATTAGATTTTAAACGTATTTCCAGTGGGTTTTCGCCGTTTGAGCTGGGGTACATCCATTGTGTGCACAAAAGAGGCTGTCACCGATCTAGGCCAAACATTGATGTCGGAGGTCCCCAAGAACTTAATTGAAGCGTAGGGCAAAAGCATCTTTAAGTTCTAGGGTATCAGTATCCTTTCAACAACACATTACCATTCCCAACTACAACGTGTAGCTATTATAATTTCCATATATCCCAACAATTTCAGTAGAAAAGAAGAGGCTCTAAAAGTCAGTAGCAACTGACGTCCAGCTATTGAACAGCCAATCTGAAAGAAGCAACACCATTAAAAGGTCAAGTCTGCTCCCATTAGGCGTCCTGTCTCGGAAGCAACAAGTGGAGAGAGCCCTCGATATAAATATAGCAACACTAGAAGCAGTACAGTCTGGACAGTTTGGTAATCCGTACCACCTAAAATTTGAACACGTTGTAAGCGTATCGTATAAATTCGTGAAGCGATGGTTAGAATCAAATTCAAAAAAAAAATTAATTAATTGTTCTTAGCACCAAACTGGAAGGGCAACAGCTTTTATGTTAGTCATAAAGCTTCTTGGTATAACAATGAACCGCAATTCTGAAGTGACCTTTGGTGAGTACCACCTAAACTTTTTTCCAGTCTGGTGAGTAACACCTACACTTTCTTCCAGTTTGGTGAGTACCACCTAAACATTTTTTCCAACTTCAGCACTGACTAGAAATCATTGCAGCTGGTTGCTTTCTGGACTGGCCAGCTGTTGCCACGGTCATTCCAGTTGTAGTGAGCTCCATAGCATGACACGTGCTCGTCCTTGCAGTTGACACACGTGACACCGTGGTGATGATAGGTAAGCCAACATCTTTTGGGTAGGAGATAACCGCATCTTAAGGAGTGAAGGTTATGTTGGCAGAAATGCCATGAGTATTAAATTCCAGACGCCAGTAGCATCCTGTATGCCAGCCAGAGGTCTTGGGCATCCCGAAATATACCCGGAGAGATTATCTATCTGGGCCTCACCACCACTACAACGAAGAGGGATCATCCTTGGGCCGTTGCCCGTTTGGAGCGCGCCGTGTTAGGTGCTTAATTACTCTAGGTGGCACACTCTGGCGGATGAGTTCTGCCAGTAGCAGCGAAAACGTTGTATTGCAAACCTACCAAAAGATGCTTAGATTTTCAAACTTTAAATTAAACATTTTAGTTAACACTTTAAAGTTTTGATTAACCGTGATGCACAAGGGCCGTTGCACACCATGCAGCAGCCGAGCAGTCTTACTACCTCTCTTCCTTCTCCAGTTTGACTTATATCCGATCCGTCACCCTACAAGCCTTACATGTTGTTCCTAAGTGGTTAAGCCCTAGCAAGAACAGGTACACGTAAAATACACCTCGGGCTATCCTCGCCCTGCAATTAGCATAGGCTGGTTGGTTAGTTGGTAATCCATTGTAGCACAAGTTTGTGTAAAGCGCAAAACGGAAGCTAGTTGTGACAGTGTAATAGCGTATCTCATTCTATTTCTTTTCTATTTGCGATTATACTTAGTTTCAGGGGCGGCCGGTAAGTCATTGTATTGACGGCTCCATAAATGAATGAATGATTGAATGAATGAATGAATTATGTGCACCAGTTTTTTTTAAGTTTTATTAAAACAAAAACAAGGAGCATCGCTTCTCATGTGGAAGCGGGGTTAGGTGAGGGAAAGTTCAGGTAGGGTTGGGCAGATACCGCAATTGAGCACTCTGGTAATTGTCGTTTATTTTGTAGCAGCATCTATCATGCTGCCTGGCATAAGTGTTTAAGGCCAGGATGGCAGGCATGGCTTGCGCCCTGGAAGCCAAACTGGGAATTCGGTGGCGGAGTTATTTAGCGGTATTTTCTAGAGGGTCCGGGCCGAGAGGGCGTTCCGGTACCGGTGCGTTGGCGTATTGCTAAGTCATTTGGTCGGGTTTGGAGTTCAATGAAGATCTGGTCGAGTGATTCGTCGAGCATCTTGTGGTATTCTTCCACGCGATGCATTTTGTTGTCGCAGGCGGCGGTAAGTTGAAGGTGATGGTCTAGTCTTGCTGTTGTTGATTCCGTCCTGTGTAGTGTGGTGTGATTCTATTGTCTGCTTTAGGGAGCCTTCTAGTGCTGTGAGGTTGGGAACTATTGCTGCAAGATGTTTCTGTGTGTCTCGGTGGTTCTTGGCAGTGGCAGTCGTGATGGTGTCTTGGAGCGTTGTAAGTGATGGTGCAATGTTGCTGACCTCGGTGTGTAGGCTTTGCAGGCTATCGGTGAGGGCGGATGCGGCGGTCGAGGTCTCAAGCGAGGTGAGGCGTCTGCTGATGTTCTGTACCTCTTCTTGAAGACTCTGTAGAATGGTCCTCAAGTCCTCGCCGGGTGCGGCAGCGGCGGTAGCTGGTGGTGCAGGTGTTTGTTGTGTCGCTGGAGGCATCTCTGTGGTGAGTCGGCGGGGGTAGAGAGGGCACTGCGCCTGGCCTGTGAAGTGGCCTAAGCCGTCGCAGGTGGCGCAGTACCCGCGTCGGTGGCGGAGGTCGTGACTGGTGCACTGCGACGTCAAGCCCGGTGCCCCGCAATAGTGGCACCTGGGAGGTACAGCGCAGGAGGTGGCGACGTGGCCGTAGCCACAGCATCGGCGACACGGAGTGTATCTTCGCGCTCTGCTTGCCTCGATTTTGAGACACCGCCCTAATAAGGGCAGGCCCGTCCTCAAGGCAGCTTCGAGGTCGGCGGCGTCGGCGAACTGGAGACGGACCAGGTTCGAAGGTCCGTGGCGGGTGGAGATCCTAGTGGCCCTGAGCGTGGAAGGCCAGCGTAGCTGTGCGGCGGCAAGGATGAAGCGTGTGGGCAGGTCTCGTGGTGCCCCACGGATGACTGCTGTGCATGCGGTGACTGCGGAGGCTGCGGTGGGCCCCCTGGGTGGGAGTCGGACTGGCTCGGCGGCTGGAGGAGTGTTGAGGGCTTCAGCGTATGTGGCCCGCATAGGCGAGCATGGTGCAGCGGTGCGTGGAGAGAGCTCGCTGGGTTGAGCTGCTACCACCGGAGCGGCAGCTGCTTCGTGCTCCGATGGGTCTGGCAGGACGGGCCGAGTGGCGTCGTTTGCCAGTCGTGGCTGCAGCGGGCTGGACTGTCGGGTGGCGACTGGAGCTGGCTCGACGCTAGCCCAGAACTTGCCCCTGGGCTCAGCGGGCTGCCCCTCTCTACTGCCTGAACTGGGCGAGCAGTGGGAGACTGCGCCCGAGAGCTAGCAGGGGAAGTGCTGGCAGAAGAGGGCTGCGGTGGCTGCTTCTTAGCTCCCCGGCTGGGTTGCTTCTGCTCGGCGATTCCCTTCTTCTTTCCGGCGTTCTTCTTCCTCATGGTGAGCTCCTACCTCCTCGGCGGCGAATGGAGGCCAAATGCCAGGAATGATTTAGGTAATCTGTACCAAACAGAACGTAAAGGAAAACGGAAATAGATATTCATTACATCCGTACTCTTGTTACGAATAGAGTAAAAGTTTGATAATGCAATTCATGGAGAATATGATACGGAGCCTTCGTGTACGATTTCGAGACAGAGAAGTAGTTATCTTAAGTCCCGTGCTTTACTGTACTCTAACGGATAAAGCGTAAGTTATGCGCCAGAGAAACCTCGGCACCACCTTCTGCCATCAGAATCCGTGTATAAGCACACATCCTAGCCCTTAACACAGGCGCTTATGAGCGTTTTGGAACCGGCGCCAAGACACGGAAAACAACCGGGACAGAGCGCTTGCGTTTAACGTGCCTATTCACACGAGTGAGCAGATACTCAGAAAAATCTTTTTTTAGTAATTCCTATACACTTCTCATTCTTTCGTTTTCATACAGATGGTGCCATGGCACAGCTGCACTACCTCAGTAGCCGCCCTTGTTTGGTTTATAAATACACAGAAAATATAAATGAGAAAGCAGATGTACAGCATGTCAAGGATTAATTTGTAAGCTATTTTCAATAAATTAATAATAATAATAATAATAATAATAATAATAATAATAATAATAATAATAATAATAATAATAATAATAATAATAATAATAATAATAATAATAATAATAATAATAATAATAATAATAATAATAATAATAATAATAATAATAATAATAATAATAATAATAATAATAATAATAATAATAATAATAATAATAATAATAATAATAATAATAATAATAATAATAATAATAATAATAATAATAATAATAATAATAATAATAATAATAATAATAATAATAATAATAATAATAATAATAATAATAATAATAATAATAATAATAATAATAATAATAATAATAATAATAATAATAATAATAATATTAATAATAATAATAATAATAATAATAATAATAATAATAATAATAATAATAATAATAATAATAATAATAATAATAATAATAATAATAATAATAATAATAATAATAATAATAATAATAATAATAATAATAATAATAATAATAATAATAATAATAATAATAATAATTAATAATAAGCATCATCATTATAATAATCAACATAATGATGATGATGATGACGATGATGATGATGATGATGATGATGATGATGATGATGATGATGATGATGATGATGATGATGATGATGATGATGATGATGATGATGATGATGATGATGATGATGATGATGATGATGATGATGATGATGATGATGATGATGATGATGATGATGATGATGATGATGATGATGAAAGCTGACCGGCATGATTTAGGTGCTGGCATTCTGATCCCAAGATTGTGAGTTCAGACCGAGGCTAGTGCGACGGTTTCTTCGTGAGGCTAAAAGTGAAATGCATCATATCAGTTTTACTGACATTTAAAGGACTCCGTGCAACCTCCGATATGCTAGTGACGCTAATGTGATTTTGTATATGAACTGTCATGAAACAAAATAATTACTTTTTTTATTTTGTTGGTTGTTAAGTCATTTGGTGTCAAGTCATTTGGTAACTTGGTGGCTGTATTAATTGTAGTAGTGTGTCCATATAATCTGTTCTTGAGAACTGTAACAAAGGAAATAATGTTTTTATTTTCAGAACAAGATACACTTTATTTTAAATACTACACAGTTTAATATTATATTAATTATCGCTAATGTATGAAAGATAGAAGAATTTCGTTCCAGATGAAACTGCAAGTTTGAGTATTGGAAATGCATTTAAAAAGAAGAATGGGAGATTAAAATAGTTGAGGAATGTATGTGTGAGAGAGGAAGAGAGAGAAAATGACAATAAGAAAAGGATCTATAAATACCTAAGTTGATAATGGAGAGTTGTATAAAACCACCTACATATCACGTGGCAAAATTATGTTTATTTTCCATTGAGGCTTAAATACCTGTGTGCCGAACTCGCTGGTCAGGTGTAAGGAAACTGAACCATCCTGGCACAACTAACTGATAAGAACTTCATCTCCCTCCCGTAGGTCACGCTTGCTTTCATCGGAATACATTTGCGCATGTCTGTACAGCACTTATAAATATGAGAGAATGAAATTGTTAATTAGTAATGACAAATATGTCTTGTCTTGACTCATATCTTCATTATATTTTCCAAATCATTCATAATAAATGATAATTTTAACAGCACTGCACAATATTTCTGAACATAAATGAACATAAATAAAATTTAATGCTCAATATAAATATATAACTGCCTTGATAATGTGTAGGTAACTCTCGAATTCAGAAAGGTTGCTGATGTTTACAGCATATTTAAATATAATTGGAAACAGGAAACATTTACTATTCATTTAGTATCTCTAGATCATGAGTTCAAAACACCACTTTGTGCTTGTCATCTGACTTATCACTATACTGCACTGTTTCCCTTTTACATCTGTAATAGCAACATACTTTTTGTACAGAATTCGAGATATGGTTATATAGAAAACAAAACAGCAATGCTAGTAACAGTCTTCAAACTCTTCACTGATAGTAATCTCAAAGTTAGTGAAACACTGTTTTTAATATGCAAGTTGATGATTTTACTGGTACAGTTTACACTCCAAAAATTATAAAGAATGCATTGCATACAAGCATTTGTAATATAACATACAACATAATTATTCAACAATATATATGTAACACTTAAAATTTCTTAATTATAAATTAATTTGCTTTATGGAATTTTAATTTTGATTTGTTTACTTTTTGGTAATAGTTTGTTATTCATGTATAATTTATTGCACAAAACCCCTCTTTTCTGTCATACATTATTAAAGATAATAGAAACTCTGTGGTACTGTGAGTATATTTTCTATAATGAAAATGTACATTTATTTAAAATATAAGAGATTCAGATCTATAATCAAGATTAAGGATCAATAAGCTGAAATACATATCTAACCACATACTGCCTTTCTTTAAAAATGTATGGCATGTATTCTGACTCACAGTATACCTGAATATCATTAATATATAATACTCTGAAATAGTAATTTCAGTTCTCTGCATTATGATAGATTCTGTTGGAGAAAGTACGAGAGAAGATATGCATGGCGGACAAAACAGTGATGAAAGCCAAAGGCAGGAATGGCCATGCAAGTCTTGCCATGGCCTTTGCTACAGCACGCTTCATTATCTCACAAGCAAAAGGGATGAGTGGCATCTCTATAATTGAATGTGCCTATGTACCTTCTAATGCCATAAAGGTGAGAAAGTTTAAGTACAGGAGTAGTAAGAGGCCTCTGGGCCATCAAATGTCATGTAATAGAAAACTTCTTGAGTTCAATACCATCATCATCATACAAACAAGATTTAGACCATGAAATCTGTTCCTAAAAGTTGAATATTTATCACTAAATATTTAAGTATACTCCAGTCTGAGCCGAACTAGCAAGTTTCTATTACTTTCAGTTGGAATACTAATCATCAAGGAAGCTTTTTGGGCTGATCATGCTTCAGCAGCTTTTATTTAACAATATGTTCATCTTGCAGAACTTTACCACATTCTTGACATGTACTTGATCTTAATTCATAATATTACTTACTTAAAATTACCCAGGGTACATTGGGTCTAGTGCTTCTAAAGTTGAAACACATCCAAATGTACTCTGCTCTGATGAAGCTACATCATAGGACAGGAGAAATATCAGCAAAACCAGGCTTCAGGATGCAATCCACACCAGAAGCACTAGACCTAGGTAACTTTAACAGCTGCAGAAGCCTGTACATGCATTACAAGGGCTTCTTAATCTATACTAAGAACTCTCTATCTGTAAAATCAGAAAATTATTCAACTGACTTATAAATATGCACTTGCATCATCAGTATTTACAGAACTAGTCATGTGATCTCTGTGAAGAATTTGCAATTTTCTTAAAAAGATAAGTGAAGTTTGTAACCAACTATTATATTTTATTATAATATTTGCATTGCTTCTTTGTTATTAGCTTCAGTTTTTTATGTACTATTCTACAGTATGTCTAGTGAGTAATATAAAATCTAAATTATCTCTTTAACTTTTTATACAAAACACATGCAGAGAAAGTAGTGGAGTGGAGGATTTAACTCTTTTTGAAAATATTGTCAAATATGATACTATTATGCATGTCTAATAATTTACATAATGTTTTGAGAGCAATCTAAAGTCATTATATTTGCTATGTAAATTGTATGTTAGTTGGAAGAGAAGTTAAAAAAGTGCCAAATCAATTGTTCCACTCGTAAAGCAAGTGCAAGGTAAAGCAAGGGAAACAGAAAATAGAATTACAAAATATGCTAAATTGAATGCTACCTCTTAATCATCACCCTACCTACAGCACCTTGAATAGGAGAGATCCACACTCATTCCGTAGGCTTTACATTTTGAAGAAAATTTCCCACACCTAATATATGCAGGATTGTTTTTTGTTTTTTATTTTCCCATAAATGTCTCCAATAATTATTATTGAAATAACATATGATTAAGAAATATTACAGAGAAAAGGATGGAATAATACAGAAAGTATACACGGTGCTCATTTTTATTCATTATTTCCCTCCCACCAATTGAGTATGAATGACATCACAGCTGACTGGTAAGTCCATCTCGAAATCATAGTGCCCTCTACGGAGAAGAAGTGGTAACTTTTGCAGAACAATAAGAAATTACAGTGCTGTGAATGTGGTTGTGCTAGTAATTAATACAACCAGCTTCCCCTCTGTATTGTCACCCGAACGTTGGAACACCCTATAGAACCGGATGGAGGCAGCAGCAGGAGACGCAGGCGTTCGGACACGCCCCCTCGTTAAAGCTGGGGTGGCTGGAAAAAAAAAAACAATTCCGTGCCGTCTCTTTCCGCTGCCCTTGATTTCTCGAACTTACGGGATATTTCATCTAATCCAGACATTCTCGATTGGCCAGCTGATCCTATATAAGCAACACGCCGGGCAGTAAGTGGGTCAGTCAGTCAGTTAGTCAGAGTTCCTGGCGAACAGTGTAAGAGTGCAGTACTAGTGTACCACGAGAAGACTGTGTACGTGCATCGGATGATTGTAAGTAATTACGAGTGCAAGTGAAATTGTAACGGACGAACTGGTGAATCGCAATTGCGTGCATTACGTAAGTCTGTGTAATTGCAAGTGTTTAACTGTAAGTCGGTGGAAATAAAGAACATTTTTGAGTGGTGCAATTGGACTTTTCATTTCACGAACCCACAAAGTCACACTGGTGTCAGGAAGCGGGACAACATCACCGAACATTACAACCATGGACGTGGCATTGGAAAAGATTTTGGAGAAGATGATGGAAATGAAGGCGGAACTGACAGAAATGAAGACGGCCAACAGCAACATCACCGAGAAGATGGAAGAAATGAAGGCCGAATTAAAAACAAAAACAGAAGCGGCAAATATCAACCTGGCCGCAGAGTTGAAACAAATGAAGACGGCCAACGACAACATCGCCGAGAAGATGGAAGAACTGAAGGCCGAATTAACAGCGAAGACGGAAACGGCAAACAACAACTTGGCCACGACAATGACCGCAAATATGGCCGAACTGACCACGGAAATGAAGGTGGTGAACGAGGCTCTCGCCGCCAAATTTGAAGAACAGTTGGCCGGCGTGAGGGATAACGTGACGGAGCTGGGCAAGCGGATAGGCCAAGTGGACGAGCGCGTCGAGGACCTGGCGAACCGCTTCAATGACTTAGAGGAAAAGGCCGACAATAACGCCAAGTCCCTGAACGCCATGGTTGAAGACGTCGAAGACCTCGCGAACCGCGTTAACAACCTGGAGGGAAAGGCCGACAGCAGCCTCAAGTCCCTGAGCGCCATGGTGGAGGACGTCGTCGGCAGGAGGTTGAAGGATTTGAAGGCCGACGCACTGGCACGCGACACAACATCGGCGCGCGTCAAACCTCCGAAATATGACGGCGCGTCAACATTTGAGGTCTTCCGCCGCCAGTTCGACACAGTGGCCAAGCACAACAGATGGTCACCGGAGGAGGAGGCCACACAGTTAATAGCCAGCCTCCAGGGACGGGCCGCGGAAATCCTAAACGCGGTGCAGACGACGGCGGCGCCCAAGGAATCTGGGAGGCCCTGGAGAACCTTTTCGGGAACCACCGCTTAGCCGCAGCATACCGCAGCCAGCTAAAGGCAAGGTCACAGCAGCCGGGGGAGACGCTGCAAAAGTTCGCCATGGCGATTGAGCAGCTGGCTAGCAAGGCCTTGGTTGACCTGCCACTGGAGTTCGTATCCCGGGAAGCCACCTACAACTTTGTCGACGGGGTACGGGACAGGGAGATTCGTCAGCGCCTAATGCTCGGCGATTATAAAACCATCCACGAGGCGCTGACAGCGGCATTAAGGATGGAGGCGGCCAAGGTAACATCTATCCCGACGTCGAGAACGAGGAGTGCCCGCTACGCCGGAGACAGAAGACCAGCTGAGGGACGCCGGCGAACACCTAGTGGCCTGTGTTGGCGGTGTGGACAGCCCGGACACCTGCAGAGAGCCTGCCCACACCAGGAAGGGCAGCTGGAAGAACGAATAAGGCCCGGCGTGGAGAGGGGCACGTAGGCGCCATTACCACCATCCCCTCGAGTGACACTGCGCACCGTCAGCCGGCGTATGGATGATAGCATCATCGCGGACGGTTGGGTGAGAGGGAAGCCGTGCCGCGTGCTGGTGGACACTGGGGCAGCCGTGACCATCATCAGACCCGACGTGGCGAAGGGCTTGCCGACGAGGAAGCCGAGCCGACCATACGAGCTTGTCAAGCCATTGGGCGACACCATGCCTGTAGAGAAGGAGGCCCTGCTGGAGCTGACCTTGGGGCGGAGTGCCGTGCGTCTGTGGGTGTTCCTCGCGAAGGTGGCTGAGGAGGTGATTCTGGGACTGGATGCCCTCAGGATGCCCTGCGGCTTAACGGAGAAGAGGTTATACTCCGTCAACCAGAGGAGCGCCTTGGAATTTGCAGGGTCGTCTTGGACGAAGACGTGGTTGTCCCCGCGAGGAGCGAGGTGGTGGTGACGGCGCGACTGGAAGGCCAGAGAACCAGGAACATGATCCTGGACCAGAAGACGCCTGTGAACGGACTATGTGTAGCCAGGGCACTGCTGCCGTGCCGAGAGGAGGTGCCAGTAAGACTGCTAAATCCAATGGACACCGATCACGACGTCCAGGCCGGGACGAAGTTGGGAACGTGCGAGCCCGTAGTAAGCGTAACAGCAATCGACAAGACGCAGGAGCAGGTGCCGACGCAAAACCTGGGGCCCTGGCTAGAAGGCTTACTGGAGAGGGTGGCCGACCACCTCACAGCAGAGCAACTGGAGAAAGTTCGACTACTGCTTAGACGATACCAGCGCGTCTTCAGCCGAGGTGATAGTGACTACGGCCGCACGGACAAAGTGCTTCACCGCATCGACACCGGGGACACCCGACCTTTTCGGCAACCACATAGACGCGTTCTGCTGGCGAAGCAAGGGGCGGTGCGAGACATGCTGGAGGACATGAGGTCCAGGGGAGTGATTGAAGAGTCTGACAGCCCTTGGTGTTCCCCTGTAGTCTTGGTGACGAAGAAGAACGGCGAGCTGCGCTTCTGCGTAGACTACAGAAAGCTGAACGCTGTCACCCGGAAGGACTGTTTCCCCTTACCCCGGATTGACGACACCCTGGGCACGCTGGCTGGTGCACAGTGGTTCTCGACCCTGGACCTGAAGTCGGACTACTGGCAGGTATCTCTAGACCCAAGAGACAAGGAGAAGACCGCATTCTCGACGGGCCAAGGGCTCTGGCAGTTCACAGTTATGCCCTTTGGCCTCTGCAAGGCAGCAGCTACCTTCCAATGCCTCATGGAGTCAGTGATGAGAGGGCTGACTTACGATGCCTGCCTGCTATACCTGGACGACATCATCATCATCGAAAAGACTTTTGAAGATCACCTCGAGAATCTGAGTAAGGTGCTACAGAAACTGCAGGCGACCAACTTGAAGCTGAACGCGAAGAAGTGCCAGCTCTTCCGCAAGGAAGTTAACTACTTAGGTCACATAGTCTCAGCAACTGGAGTGGCCACAGACCCGGAGAAGACACAGGCTGTGAGAGATTGGCCTCGCCCAAAGGATATGAAAGAGTTGCGCAGTTTCCTGGGGCTGTGCAGTTATTACCGCAGCTTCATAAAGGGGTTCTCCAACATCGCAAAACCCCTCACCCGCCTGACAGAGGAACACTGGCCTTATGTGTGGACAGAGGATCCAAAACGCTTTCCAGCACCTAAAGGAGACTCTGTGCAGTGCTCCAATTTTGATTTTCCCACACCTGGTGGCGCCTTCATTGTGGACACCGACGCTAGCGACCATTGCATTGGAGGTGTCCTATCGCAGATCCAGGACGGCCATGAGCGGGTGATAGCCTACTACAGCAAGACGCTATCCAAGGCAGAGAAGAACTACTGCGTCACCCGACGAGAGCTACTGGCGGTAGTAAAGACCTTGGAACACTTCCACAAGTACCTGTACGGTCAGCCATTCCACCTGAGGACTGACCATTCCGCCCTAACCTGACTATTGAGCTTTAAGAGCCTGGAAGGCCAGACAGCACGTTGGGTCCCGAGGCTGCAAGAGTACGACTTCACCTCGGAACATCGTACAGGGAAGAGCCACGGTAACGCTGACGCCATGTCCCGAAGACCCTGTCCAGAAGAGTGCATCCAGTGCACAAGAGTGGAAGAGAAGGAGCGTGCCGCAGCAGTCCGAGTAGTTGTGGCAGTGTCTGCGGACGGCTGCGATAGCACAGGCCTGAGGAGGGAGCAGCTGGCGGACGCAGACTTGGGGCCACTCTTGAGGGAAGTGGAGGCAGGGACAAGACCAACCTGGGAGGACATCGCACCGAGGAGCGCCACCTACAAGTCGTACTGGGCCCAATGGGACTCGTTGAAGGCCAGAGATGGCGAGCTGTTCCGGGTATGGGAATCAGCCGATGGGAAGACGCAGAGAGAACAGTTGGTACTTCCCCGGAGTAAGGTCCCGGAAGTCTTGGAGGAAGTGCACTCCGGTACTTCGGGAGGACACTTGGGAACGAACCGAGCGATTGATAAACTACGGCAGCGCTACTACTGGCTGAGATTCCGAGCAGATGCTGAGAGATTGTGCCGTCAGTGTCACGTGTGTTTGGCGAGTCGTGGACCCCAGACAAGGAGCCGGGGTCGCATGCAGCAGTACAACGTCGGAGCGCCATTCGAACGGATCGCCGTTGACATTGCTGGACCGTTCCCAGTTTCCGACCAAGGCAACAAGTACCTAATGGTGGTCGTGGACAACTTCACCAAGTGGCCGCAGGTGTATGCCATCCCAAACCAAGAAGCATAGACAATCACAGACTACCTCGTGGAACAAGTGTTCTGTCGATTTGGGGTGCCGCTGGAGCTACACAGTGACTAGGGTACCAACTTTGAGTCCAACATAATGAAGGAGGCGCTACAAAAGCTTGGGTGAACAAGACCCGCACGACGCCTCTACATAACCAGTCGGATGGCATGGTCGAAAGGTACATCAAGACCTTCGAGGAACACCTGAGGAAGGTCGTGGCCAGCCATCAGCGAGACTGGGACGTCAAGGTGCCACTGTTCCTTTTGGCCTACTGCTCGTCTACACACGACACAACTGGGATGACGCCAGCCAGCTTAATGTTCGGCCGAGAGTTACGCCTCCCTTGTGACCTGTCTTTTGGAAGCCCTCCGGAAGCGAAACAGCCAGCGACCGAGTATGTGGAGAACTTGGTGGACCATCTCCACGACATGCACGAGATAGCTTGCAATAACATCCAGAAGGCGAGCGACCGCATTAATACCAGGTATGACAGGCAAGCCAACAGCAAAGGGTTCCAGCAAGGTGACCTGGTGTGGTTGTACCGTCCTACCCGGACCAAGGGACGCTGCCCGAAGCTCCAGCAGCCATGGCAAGGACCGTACCGGGTGGTGAAGAGGATTAACGACGTGGTCTACCGCATCCAGAAGGTTCCCCGAGGGAAGATGTTGGTGGTACACCTGGATCGCCTGGCATGCTACGATGGTGCTGTTCGGGACGACCAGCTTTGAGGAGGGAGCAGTGTCACCCGAACGTTGGAACTCCCTATAGAACCGGATGGTGGCAGCAGCAGGAGACGGAGGCGTTCGGACACGCCCCCTCGTTAAAGCTGGGGTGGCTTGGAAGAAAAACCATTACCGTGCTGTCTCTTTCCGCTGCCCTTGATTTCTCGAACTTACGGGATATTTCATCTAATCCAGAACATTCTCGATTGGCCACCTGACCCTATATAAGCAACACGCCGGGCAGTAAGTGGATCAGTCAGTCAGTTAGTCAGAGTTCTTGGCGAACAGTGTAAGAGTGCAGTACTAGTGTACGACCAGAAGACTGTGTACGTGCATCGGATGATTGTAAGTAATTACGAGTGCAAGTGAAATTGTAACGGACGAACTGGTGAATCGCAATTGTGTGCATTGCGTAATTCTGTGTAATTGGCAAGTGTTTAACTGTAAGTCGGCGGAAATAAAGAACATTTTTGAGTGGTGCAATTGGACTTTTCATTTCACGAACCCACAAAGTCACAGTATGAACACAGAGGATCATGCATTCATGTTTGAATGCTACTTTCGTACCAGCATTAAAATTGTTGCGACATATAAATATAATTTAAACCACTGCATATAGAAGTTTATGCAATGCTATCCAGCATTCAGTCAAGTCCCTCGGAGCGTAATGTTGTTCAAGTGTCCAGGTACCGTTAAATTGACATACTTATGTTTGCAACATAAACGTCTAACGTTTTGTAAGTATACGATTTAAAGTTTTTGTCATTCTCACGCTTAACTAAAATGTTTATTTATGTTGGTATCCTTACGTCTTTTAAAACCAATAGGTGCATCAAACATTTCCAAGATACAGGATCAGTTGCCCGCAAAAAGAGCGACAGTGGATGCTATAAACTGACTGGTTCCAATCTAGAAGAAATCAATAATGTGACTTTGTTCGTTCGTGAAAATTCCAATTGCACAAACTCAAAATGTTCTTTATTTCCACCGAATTACAGTTGGAACACTTGCCAATTACACAGAATTCCCTAGCGCACACAGTTACAATTCGCCAGTTAGTCTGTCACAGGTCCACGCTACACTCACAATTACGTGCAACTCCTATGCTACACGTACACAGTCTTCCAGTCCGTTCACTAGCACGGCGCCCCTCACGCTGCTCGCCCAGAACTGACTTGACTTGCCCACTGCAGGCCTTATATAGGGAGATCGCTCTTTTTGGAAGTCTCGCGGTTCAGTGAATCATCCTGACTGTTCCAGATGGCAGGGGAGGGGGAAACAGAAGGCTGGTAATCTTTTTCCAACCATCCCCTTGCTAGAGCTACAACATAAATGGGTAGGCGTGACCGAATGCTTCCCGTCCTTCACTCAGCTGTCAGTTGGTCGTGCCTTCCGGTAATTGGGTGACACTGCTACTTCCTCAAACCTGGCTGCCCCGAACAGCAAAATTCGTAGCGGGCCAGGCGATCCAGGTGTACCACCAACATCTTTCCTCGGGGCACCTTCTGGATGTGGTAGACCACGTCGTTAATCCTCTTCACCACACGGTACGGTCCCCGCCATGGCTGCTAAAGCATCGGGCAGCGTACCTTGGTCCGGGTAGGAAGGTACAACCAGGCCAGGTCACCTTGCTGGAACCATTGGCTGTTGACTTGCCTATCGTAGTGGGTCTTCATGCGGTCGCTCGCCTTCTGGATGTTCTGGCGAGCCATCTCGTGCATGTCGTGGAGGTGGTCCACCAGGTTCTCCACATACTCGGTCGCTGGCGGTTTCGCCTCCGGAGGGCTTTCAAAAGCCAGGTCACAAGAGAGGCGTAACTCTCGGCCGAAAATTAAGCTGGCTGGCGTCATCCCAGTTGTGTCTTGTGTAGACGAGCGGTAGGCCAGCAAGAACAGTGGCACCTTGACGTCCCAGTCCCGCTGATGGCTGGCCAAGACCTTCCGCAGGTGTTCCTCTAAGGTCTTGATGTATCTTTCGACGAAGTCATCCAACTGGGGATGCAGAGGTGTTGTGCGGGTCCTGTTAACCCCAAGTCTTTATTCAACCTCCTTCATCAGGTTGGACTCAAAATTGTTGCCCTGGTCACTGTGCAGCTATAACGGCACCCCAAATCGGCAGAACACTTGCTCCACGAGGCAGTCTGTGATTATCTTTGCCTATTGGTTCGGGATGGCATACCCTCCGACCACTTGGTGCAGTGGTCCACGACCACCCTCAGATGCTTTTTGCCTTGGTCGGACATGGAAAACGGTCCAGCTATGTTGACGGTGATCCGTTCGAATGACGCTCCGACGTACTGTTGCATGCGACCCCGGCTCCTAGTCTGGGGGCCGCGACTCGCCACGCACACGTGACATTGGCGGCACCATCTCTCGGCATCTGCTCGGAGCCTCAGCCAGTAGTAGCGCTGCCGTAAGTTGTCAATCGTTCAGTTCGCACCCAGGTGCCCTCCTGAAGTACCGGCGTGCACTTCCTCCAAAACTTCCGGGATCTTACTCCGGGAAAGTACCAACTGTTCTCTCTGCGTCTTCCCATCGGGTGATTCCCATACCGGAACAGCACGCCCTCTCTGGTCTTCAACGAGTCCCATTGGGCCCAGTACGACTTGTACGTGGCGTTCCTCGGTGTGACGTCCTCCCAGGTTGGACTTGTCCCTGACTCCACTTTCCTCAAGAGTGGCCCCAAGTGTGCGTCCGCCAGCTGCTCTCTCCTCAGGCCGGCGCTATCTCAGCCATCTGCAGGCACTGACGTGACTACTCGGACTGCTGCGGCACGCTCCCTCTCTTCCACTCTTCTGCACAGGCCGCACTCTTCTGGACAGGGTCTTCGGGACACAGCGTCTGCGTTACCATGGCTCTTCCCTCTGCGATGTTCCGAGGTGAAGTCGTACTCCTGCAGCCTCAGGACCCATCGTAGTGTCTCGCCTTCCAGGTTCTTAAAGCTGAATAACCAGGTTATGGCGGAATGGTCAGTCCTCAGTTGGAATGGTGGAATGTTGGAATGGGTTTACTAACGCCAGTAACTCTCGTCGGGAGACGCAGTAGTTCTTCTCTGCTTTGGATAGCGTCTTGCTGTAGTAGGCTATCACCGCTCATGGCCGTCCTGGATCTGCGATAGGACGCCTCCAATGCAATGGTCGCTGGCGTCGGTGTCCATAATTAAGGCGCCACCAGGTTGTGCAAAACCCAAGATTTGAGCACTGCACAGGGTCTTCTTCAGGTGCTGGAAAGCGTCTTCGGTGTCGTCCGTCCACACATAATGTCGGTGTTCCTCTGTCAGGCGGGCGAGGGGCTTGGCGATGTTGGAGAACCCCTTTATAAAGTGTCGGTATTAGCTACACAGCACTGCGCAACTCTTTCTTATCCTTTGGTCGAGGCCAACCTCTCACAGCCTGTGTCTTCTCCGGGTCTGTGGCCACTCCGGTTGCTGAGACTATGTGGCCCAAGTAGTTCATTTCCTTGCGGAAGAGCTGGCACTTCTTCGCGTTCAGCTTCAACTCGGTTGCCTGCTATCTCTGTAGTACCTTACTCAAATTCTCGAGATGGCCTTCAAAAGTCTTCGCGACGATGATGATGTCGTCCAGGTATAGCAGGCAGGCGTCGTATGTCCGTCCTCTCATCACTGACTTCATGAGGTGTTGGAAGGTAGCTGGTGCATTGCAGAGGCCAAAGGACTAACTGTGAACTGCCAAAGACCTTGGCCTGTCTAGAACGCGGTTTTCTCTTTGTCTCTCGGGTCTAGAGCTACCTGCCAGTAGCCCGACTTCATGTCCAGGGTCGAGAACCACTGTGCACCAGCTAGCGTGTCCAGGGTGTCGTCAATCCGGGATAAGTCCTTCGGGGTGACAGCGTTCAGCTTCCTATAGTCCACACAGAAGCGTAGCTCGCCGTTATTCTTCGTCACCAAGACTACAGGGGAACACCAAGGCAATCAGACTCTTCAATCACTCCCCTGGATCTCACGTCCTCCAGCATGTCTCGTACCACCCCTTGCTTTGCCAGCGGAACGCGTCTAGGTGGTTGCCGAATAGGCCGGGCGTCCCCGGTGTCGATGCGGTGAAGCACTTTGTCCGTGCGGCCGTAGTCACTGTTGCCTTGGCTGAAGACGCGCTGGTATCGCCTCAACAATTGCCGAACTTTCTCCAGCTGTTCTGCAGTCAGGTGGTCGACCACGCTCTCCAGAAAGCTTTCTGGTCGGGGCCCCAGGTGTTGCGTCGGCACCGGCTCCTGTGTCTTGTCGATTGATGTTACGCTCACCACGGGCTCGCACGTTCCCAACTCCGTTTCGGCCTGGACGTCGTGATCGGTGTCCGTTGGATTTAGCAGTCTCACTGGCACCTCCTCTCGGCACGGCAACAATCCCTGGCTACACAGTCCGTGAACATGCGTCTTCTGGTCCAGCATCATGTTCTGGGTTCACTGGCCTTCCAGTCGTGCCGTCACCACCACTTCGTTCAAGACGACCCTGCAGATTCCAAAGCGCTCTTCGGGTTGACGGAGTATAACCTCTTCTCCGTTGAGCCGCAGGACCTTCCTGCCGACGTCGACCGTCGCTTCGTGGCTCCTGAGGGCATCCAATCCCAGTATCAGCTCCTCAATCGCCTTCGCAACGAACACCCACAGACGCACGGCACTCCGTCCCAAGGTGAGCTTCAGCAGAGCCTCCTTCTTCACAGGCAAGATTTCGCCCGATGCCGTCGTCAACTGGTATGGTAGGCTCGGCTTCCTGGATGGCAAACCCTTGTCTATGTCGGGTCTGAAGTTGGTCATGGCTGCCCCGGGGTCCACCAGCACGCGGCATGGCTTCCCTCTCCCCCAACCATCCGCGATAAAGCTGTCATCCATCCGCCGGCTGACGGCGCGAAGTGTCACTCGAGGGAATGGTGGTGATGGCGCCGACGTGCCCCTCACCACGGCGGCCCTTACTCGTTTCCCGGCTGACCTCCCTGATGTGGGCAGTCTCTCTCCAGGTGTCCCGGCTGTCCACATCCCCAACACAGGCCACTAGGTCTTCGCACGCGTCCCTCGGCTGGTGTTCTGTCTCCGGTGTAGCGGACACTCTTCGTTCTCGATGACGGAGTAGCCGTCACCTTGGCCGCCTCCATTCTCAATGCTGCCGTCAGCGCCTCGTGGATGGTTGTGTAGTCGCCGAGCATTAGGCGCTGACGTATTCCGGTTTCTCGTACCCCGTCAACGAAGTTGTAGGCGGCTCCTCGGGATACGAACTCCGGTGAGAGGTCAACCAAGACTTTGCTAGCCAGCTGCTCATTTGCCAGGCCGAACTCGTGCAGCGTCTTCCCTGGCTGTTATGACCTTGTCTTCAGCTGACTGCGGTTGGCTCCGGCTAGGCGGTGGTTCCCGAAACGCTTTTCCAGGGCCTCCCATGTCCTTGGCTGCCGCCGCCGTCTGGACCGCGTTTAGGACTTCCGCGGCCCGTCCCTGGAAGCTGGCTATTAGCTGTGCGGCCTCTTCCTCAGGTGACCACTTATTATGCCTGGCCACCGTGTCGAACTGGCGGCGAAAGACCTCGAACGTTGCCGCGCCGTCACATTTCGGAGGTTTGACGCGCGCCGATGTTGTTTCGCGTCCCGGCGCGTCGGCCTTCAAATCCTTCAACCTCATGCCAAAGACGTCCTCCACCATGGCGTTCAGGGACTTGACGCTGCAGTCGGCCTTTCCTTCCAGGTTGTTAACGCGGTTAGCAAGGTCTTCGACGTCTTCCGCCATGGCGTTCAGGGACTTGGCGTTACTGTCGGCCTTTTCTTCTAGGTCATTGAAGCGGTTCGCCAGGTCCTCGACGCGTTCGTCCACTTGGCCCATCCGCTTGCCCAGGTCCGTCACGTCATTCCTCACGCCGGCCAACCATTCTTAAAATATAGCGGCGAGAGCCTCGTTCGCCGCTTTAATTTCCGTGGTCAATTCAGTCTTTATTTCCTTCAGTTCCGCTGACAGGTTGTTGTTTGCCGCTTCTGTCTTCGCAGCGAGGTTGTCATTTCGCCGTCTTTATTTCTTTCAGTTCGGCGGTGAGGTTGTCATTTACCGTCTTTATTTCTTTCAGTTCCGCTGCCAGGTTGTTGTTTGCCGTCTCCGTCTTCGTTGTTAATTCGTTCATCTTCGCGGCCAAGTTGTTATTTGACGTCTCCAACTTTTCTAAAATGTGTGCTAATGCAGCCTCCATCGCTGTAATATCCCCCTTACTGACATCAGTTGTGACTTTGTGGGTTCGTGAAATTAAAAGTCCAATTGCAAAAACTCAAAATGTTCTTTATTTCCACCGAATTACAGTTGGAATACTTGTCGATTACATAGAATTACGCAGCGCACACAATTACATTTCGCAATTTCGTCTGTCACAGGTCCACTCTGCACTCACAATTACGTACAACTCCTCTGCTTCACGTACACAGTCTTCCAGTCCGTTCACTAGCACGGCGCTCCTCACGCTGCTCGCTAAGAACTGACTTGACCCGCCCACTGCAGGCCTTATATAGGGAGATCGCTGTTTCTGGAAGTCTCGCGGTTCAGTGAATCATCCTGACAGTTCTAGACGACAGGGGGGGTAACAGGTGGCTGGTGATGTTTTTCCAACCATCCCCTCGTTAGCGCTACAAGATAAATGGGTAGGCGTGGTCGAATGCTTCCCGTCCCTCACTCAGCCGTCAGTTGGTCGTGCCTTCCGATAATTGGGTGACAATAATATTATGACAGAAAGGCCTTTAGCATACCTTCTCGCAATACAGACAGTGTTTAAGGGGAAGAGAGAAAGGAAATAGAATGGACACTAATTTATTTTACATTCCTGCAACATCTTCTGATGATTTTCTGGTTTGTAATGAAGTTACATTGTGAGAAAACTGTGGGTGATAGAAAAGAATTGAGATAAAATTGAAATATTTCTATTTTATGTGACAGGTTTACAATATGCATATATGTCTACTATAACAGAAAACAGGTGATCATTGTGAAATAAGTGTTCATTGACTTATCATTTCATATATTCTTCATGGTATATCTTTATGGCTGCATAATTAGCTTTGCAGTGCATTGCAGAATATAGTTTTTGTAAACACAGTTATCATATTTACGCACCAGACGAAATTACGCACATTTATACTATGCGGGCAGACCCACCTCTCAAATAGCATATTTACCTGCCGGTAGAGGGAGGCCTCAAAGCTGCTGTCAGCACATCAAAAACGATCGCAAGCCGCTAGGGGAATCGTATATAAACTCGCTCCATCAGCGATGCTATTAAGTCTCATTTGGCCGAGTTCTTCCGACCCAACGTGAAAGGTCTTAAAATTATCTTTATTGCGTTCACTGCGACAAGCTAATTGCCACCATCGGGAGCGACTGCCGGCAGCTCCCGGCAATTGTGCTACTGCAACTTCACTTCAGCCAGCGTGCCACTCAGCCTCCTGCAATTGTGGACGTCATAGAAGACAACTCATCAGAACAGTCAGAGAAGCACAAGGCCACAGCCAACGCTGAAAGGCTGTTTTAGGGCACACTCGTGTCCAGCCCACTGTGCTTCACGCAGATTTGCAGCCTTTACTGCTGCCAGAGGTTAGCTGCGCAATGCACCTCGGTGCAGGGCAAAATGCCCAAATCAGGAAAGAATGAACCCACTCCCACCCTCAAACCGCCAATCAAGTATCCTTCACAAGATGCAATACCAAGCACCAGTACTGGTGTAACTCGCGTTAGAGGTACCAACCCCAACTGCAGGCACCAAAGTCAGCGCCAAAGACGTCAACAGGGTGGAAAGGGTGCGGCCAAACGTTTGGCAATAGCCGAACACACTACCAACCAGAGCCCTTCCTGGAAAACAATTACCGGATAGGCAAAATTTCAGAGAGCGAGCTCTCTCACGACTCCTGTTCCGAGTAGGAAGGAGAGTTTTCATCTGACGGAGCTGCGGCTCTGGGATATTCATCCTCCAGAATGGAGGAAGATCAGGCCGATCTCAGCTCGTCCGAAATCTTCACAGATATCAACAAGTCAGAGCTTAGAGAAGTGATCAACTGGCGGAAGAAACGACCGACCACCACCCTGAAGACCGATACCACCAGTCAGAAGGAGCCAGCCAAAAGACACATTCCTCCCGCCGTCATTGATGATTCCGGGGGTCCGTGAACTTCATTAAGGAGGTTATGCCAGTCCTATCGAATTTATGCGAGGTGACAAGGAGGAGTCGCTTTGTCTTCAAGGCAAAGAACATGGAGGATTACCAGCTGATACTCAGGGCACTCGATAGGAAGAAGATACCATATTTTACCTTTGGCCTGGACAAGGCACGAGATATCAGATGGGTGATCAGAGGATTGCCAGTGGACACACCGGTAGGCGAGATCGCCGACGACCTCACCCGACAGGGTATAAAGCCCCACTTGGTCAGACAGATGACCAAACTGGCTCCATCCCCATCCCTCTCTATCTAGTGATAGTAAATTGGGCCAGTGACCCGGAGACACTGATAGATAGTGTCAAAACTATCTGCTACCTTCGGGTAAAGGTCGAGACTGTCAGAAGTTATGGCGGCCCCCCTCAATTCCATCGTTGTCTGGGGTTTAATCACTCCAGCAGTTTCTGTCGTAGGACTCTGCGATGCCTGCGATGTGGCGGCCCACATGACAAGGAGGTTTGTCCGATGTCGCCTACAGATGTACCCACTTGCGCAAACTGCAAGGGTGAACACGTTGCCTGCTACGACGCATGTACAGCCAGGAAGGCAGTAATAGCCACCAGGAGGCCAGGTATATCTGACAGGCAGCAACACCAGCCTGTAACTTCCAGGGAAGGAACAAAGGCCGCTCCCTCCCCCAAATACCAAGTACTGGCCCGAGCTTCGGCCTACGGCCAATCAGGTTCGACAACAGGAGCACCAGAGGCCAACTTTTGCGGAAGTTGGGCAACGATCCTCTGATACCCAAAGAGTGTCTCGTGGGGAAAAGAATCTCCCACACAACGGGCCCCAGCCCGCAAAAATCCTGCTCCCAACCCTGACCAAAATGAGGGGAGGCTTCTTCAGAAGCTCACGAAATCCTCTGAAGAGGTCACGCATGGCATGAGAGGTTACCTATGCTCCCTCGACATCTGAGGGACGAAAGGGCTCGAGGAGGACCTGACTCTGTAGGTCGTCCTCACCTTCAACTCCAAACCGCTACTGCTAGCTGTGAGCTCGTAGTGAACTTCTTCTGCACCCCAGATCCGGCAGGCAAGATGCTGGTTGCGATGGAGGCACTTGCCCAACTCACAACAGGTATCCAGCAGACCCAGGATGACGGATCGAAATAGCTC
This sequence comes from Mantis religiosa, assembly GCA_030765055.1. Lineage (NCBI taxonomy): Eukaryota > Metazoa > Arthropoda > Insecta > Mantodea > Mantidae > Mantis > Mantis religiosa. The sequence goes on along the minus strand of CM060959.1, from coordinate 139,387,817 downwards.
TCGTACCTCTTTTCCTTTCGCATTCTGAAAGCATGTGGCCTGTCTGATCAGGGGGGCGAGCTGTTGCAGTTTGCTCGAGCAAAATGCCTTAGCGTCATCCTAGTCAGCGAAACGCATCTAGGTCCAGTCTCATGTTTCCGCATTACGGGCTACATTTGCCACCGCACGGACCGCCAAGTCTGCCCTGATGGTGTAACGGCGGTAATCGTGAGGCAAAATGTGGTCCATCAACCCATTCAGCTCCATCCACTTCAGACCCTAGAGGCCACGGCAATTTGTCTTGACCTTGGCGAAATTAAGTTTTTGGTAGTCTCCGTGTACCACCCTCCCAACAGGTAGTTCGTTCTTAACGATTACCTAATTACCTGTGCATTCTAGCCTTATACTCTAGTGCTATCGTTGCCGGGGACTTCAATGCCAACATCAGCGTTGGCATTGCGGTCATCGGGCAGATGCAAGCGGCAATCAAATCGTTCGTCTTATAGATGCAGACCCTCAACTTCAAGTACAGGGTCCCTGGCAACCTACGCATTACCCATGAGGTAGAGGACTGGCATCAGTCATCGACTTCGCGATCACCAAACATTTTCCATTTTATCTCACTTTCACATCAATGAACGCAACTCATTCAGACCATAATCCGGTGTTGACAGAAATCAACACCAGGGTTGCTAGTCATGACTCTCGTTTCAAAAACGCGAGAAGTTGATTGGGAAGGCGTAAGGAACTGCCTCCGCACTTCCATTCCACCAAACCCAAGAATAACAAACATCCCAGACCTAGGGAATGCAATCTCATCCTTCACTTTCATCGTGACGTGAACTGACAAAAACCTGACGGTCCATGATCCCGCACCTCTTCAGCACACCTATCCATGGAACCCAAGGCCTGGCCTATGAACCCCAAGCCAAAGCAAATGCGTAAGAGAGGACCCACAGGAGGACAACTTTTCCGAACTGTTCGTACGGAGGTACGCCGATTTCTTCGACGCCCTCCCGCGGATGCGGAAGGACTTCACGTCATTCGCCGTAGTGAAGTCCAAGGCGTACTCCAACGTCTCAATCCAAAAAAGGTGGCGGGGCCGGATGGGCTGATACCCCTCATGCTCCGCCATCTTCCTTTTAACGCCGTGCTATTTCTGATCAGGATTTTCAATATGTGCTTCGCCTTCGAGTACTTCTCACGCGACTGGAGAGAGGCCCGGTCATATGCAATTGGGGCCTGAGGAGGATCCGGTACACCCTTCCAGTTACCGCTCCATCAGTCTCCTTTCTACCCTCTCGAAGGTACTGGAGAGAATCCTAATTCAATTGTCCCTAATATTGGGAGACATTCAACTTATCCCTCACCACCAGTTTGGATTTCGTCCTGGGCACTCAACTCTCCAACAGCTACTAAGTGTGGTGGAGACCGTCACCCAGGGTTTCCAGGAAGGTGCCTTCACGGCAGTGGTGTCTCTGGACATCAAAACCTTTGCACGACATGGCATGCTGGACTGCTTCACAAACTCATCCACCTGGGGCTACCCACACATATAATCAACAACTTAAACAGCTTCCTCAGACACAGAACATTTAAAGACACAGTCACGCAGTGAACATCCACACTAAGAACCGTGAGAAGCGAAGTCCCCAAAGACTCTGCACAATACCCAACACTCTTTAGTGTGTTCATGATAGACTTCCCAACTCAACTGCAGGTCGAAATGACACAGTACGCTGACGATGTGTTACTCTTCTGCAAGGACAGACGATACTCAGAGCTGCTCAGAGACTTTAAAGCTATGCAGAGACACCTCCGTCTCACACAAGAGTGATGCAGGCATTGGCGGATGTCCGTAAATCTGGACAAAAGCCACACAATTCTTCTCACAAAGTGCCACACCCTTGCTGACTGCCTCAACTTCCACTTTAGAGGCCATAGGATAGAGTGGACTAATTTCATCAAGTATCTGGGTGTCCAACTTGACAGAGGTCTAACTTTTCGCCGACACATTCGGGACCTCTCAGCACGGGTTCAGGGGGCTGTTGCCTCCTTGTACCCAATGCTGGGCTCAGTCCCGATGCCTGTCCGCTTGAAGTTGCACCTCTTTCGAATGCTAGTAATCCCACTCATGCTATACGCCTGTGAGATCTGGAGCATGGCTGCAGATAGCTGGCTCGCATATCTTCAGCGTGCCCAGCATAGAGGACTCTGATCCATCTATTCTATAGGTCTTTCCATCCCCATGAGGTTGCTTCATGAAGCTTCTCTTTTCCCTTATGTGGAGGATGAAATTAGTTGCCGGGCTGCAAAATTCTACATTCAATTACCATTGCATAGAAGCGCCCTGGTTCGGTCTCTAGGAGATTACGATCCTACAAGACACCATTTCTGGCTTTACCAGTTACCCTGCATGGTATGCAGGCACCGGAGATAACACTGGAATTAATCTGAGCAGCAGCAAAAGCTGAACTCCATTTTAATCATTTAATGAGCTGTTTGGCCTCAAAATTACCCCACGTTTCAAACTATAAACACCAGGATGACAAAAAAAAAGTGGTATTGCATCCTGATCAAAATTAGACGGGTAAACAAAGTACCTGGCAATCCTTCCTCATTCGAATAATCCTATCCCATCCTGTATTCTCCAAGATTTTCAATCTGCGATAAAACTCAAAACCTGGTTGAGCACGCAGTAAAAACTTTCGGACTGTTAACAGCCTGTCAGTACCTCATCATCACGCTATTGATGACATATTTTGCGCGGTAAAATTACAGATATAAATGAACACCATGTATATCTTTGTGTGTCATTTGTCATATAAATATCTTTTATGATAGATAATTTAATCGTGATTGCTAAAGTCAGTTTTAATCTGCAAAATAACATAAAAATATTTGCATTAATTGGCTCATTTGGCTGGAGAGAGATATTTCTTGAAAATGTTGTATCACATCTTTCAAAGATACTAAACTGACCAAGCTTGACATTTAACCAGCTGTTTGTTTAGGGGTTGTAATGTTCACAGATACATTTTTCTGAGAAAGAGGTTTTACATTTAAGGGGGCTAGCAATAATGTCATTTTATAACACACAAGTGCTGCATGCAATGACAGAGCTCAAAACGGCTATTTCTATTGATATTTCTATATCAAATTATTGAGTAGAATATAATAATTCAACTTCATTGCTGAATCAGTCCCACACCAATATATATATATATATATATATAAATTTCAACATTCGTGTTGATTCCAAGAGTACTGTAGGTTCCCTCAGAGAATCTAATAAGATCAGAATAACAGCATCTACTTCCTTTTTATTATCTAAATTTCATAGTTTTCTCACCAGACTGATCTCATAGATCAGTTAATTTTTTTTTCCTTTCTCGAGTGGAGAAAAAATCCATTTATGGATTTCCACTGTGTTGGAGGGAGCAGTGGGTTATGTGGGCTTCACCTCCACCGGATTGGGAAGGAGAAATGTGCTGCGGTACCGCCTAAAGCACCCGGACATTCCAGGAGGTAATCGTAGCTGTCTTGCAGTGCGATTCAGCTGAGTGGGTTTCTGATGCAGGCATACAGACTTGACATGAAGCCCAGCCTGATCCACTGCCTATTTTGGGTGGTATTTGGTAGGATTCCAGGTGTTATTTGTTGGGAACTTTAGGGTAATTTATCACGCTGTAGCGCTGTGTCTTAAGTTTAGGTGTTTTATTGTCACTGCAAGTAATACTTGCATGCATGTCACTGATAGTCTATTATACCTTTCTGCTAACTTACTAAACCTAAATGTAAATCTAGTTTGCATTATCAGCATTTGCCTTTAATGGTCAGTTGTTTATTATATAGGAGGTCCAAACTTTGATTCCCAATTGAACTTAAATAAAGGTTTAATGAAATATCTAGGAGTCAGGAGTGATTATATTACTTTTATCCGTGTTATACTGTATTTAGTGATCAGTTCCCCCATTAAGAAAATTTTTGGTATGTTCTTTGGTAAAACCCTAAGTTAAATAATTGAGCACCTGCATGCAATAATGGGGTAACTCACAAAACATCTAATTGAGCTACAGTCAAATAAACATTTCAGAAAATAACATTTCAATAACAGCTGTTCACAATATTTCCAGACCTCACAGGTCTGGATACATTTAGGAATGTATTTATTGATATACTAATGGTACCTGAAATCAGGGTGACCATATCTCATGGGCAGAAAAAGAGGACACTTTCAGTATCGCCCCATTCAAATTGAACTGTTTTATGTCCGTAATAGAGATTTGTAAGATTTACATACAGACGTATAGTTCGATACACATGATTAAGGTTTAAGAAAGCAGCCAGCATTAAAGAAGTTAAGAAGCAATTGTTTTATTTCATTTAAAGGTTATTATGATTTAGCACACAGAATTAGTGGCACAACTTTCAGCACCTTCACTTGCTTAACATTACAATCTTCCTCTTTCTTTGCATACCAAGAATACTTCATTGCTGAAGATATTTGTTTCAGCAAAGTTTTATTCGATATTAAGTAGTTGAAAAACTCCTGACAATTTATATTTTTGAAATTTTACTGAACAGTTACCACTGATTCCATTGTGTAAGGACTATGATACAATGAAGCACAAAATTAATATAATTTTGAGTCGACCTAATACTCAATGCTCCACTTATTGCTAGTAAGGAGACAATCAAGTAAGTGTACAGACCAAGCTCAAGGAAGCTCTAGGTAAACTGCACACATGGTTTCAGACAGATGAACTAATCATAAATAAGGATAAGACTATTGCCATTTCATTCCATACTTGTCAAAATAGAAATGTGGTGAAACCTCCAGTAGTAATTGATAAAACAACCATTAGCTACAATAATGAAACAAAATTTCTGGGATTACATATAAATGAGAACATGAAATGGACCACGCATATTCAACATTTAATAAATAAACTGAGTTCCATTTGTTATTTGCTTAAACATTTAAAAAGCTTAATTAATTTAGCTGCATTGAGAAATATATATTATGGTTATTTTCACAGCCAACTACAATATGGGATAGTGTTCTGGGCGGAAAAGGCAGATAGAGTCTTTAAACTTCAAAAAAGAGCAATAAGGATACTAAGTGGAGTAGATAACAGGACATCTTGCAGGCCATTATTCAGAAAACATCAAATATTACCTCTAGCATGTATGTTTATTTTGGAATTAGTGTTCCATGTAAAACAAAATAATCTACAAATACAAAATCACAAAAATGCAGATATTCACAAATATAATACACGTCAAAAAGATGACTTTCACATTCAAAGTTGTAGAACGGAAATCTTCAGGTCTAATGCTTTCAATATAGGTATAAGATTATACAACAGACTACCAGAAAATATTAAACAAGTGAAGAGTGTTATACATTTTAAAAAGGGAGTAAAACTCTTTTTACTGCAACATTCATTTTATTCTGTAAATGAATTTTTAAATGTTAATTAGTTTTAAGTGATTGTAAATAATGCAAATATGTAACTGATATACTATGACGTGTCTGATATCAATGTATGATCAACAGGACAAAATAAATTGAATTGAATTGAATTGAATTACCTAGAACGCCTTTCTAAGGATCTTCCGTTAGATCCTAACAAAATGCGTTCTAGGTACATACTAGCAATAAGTGCAGCATTGAGTATTAGTTCGACTCAAAATTATATTGGTTTCCACTGACTTTACTGTATCTATGCTCAAATTCCTCTCTTTGGTCCACTGCACATTAATCAAAGAAAATAACCTTTCCACATTTACATTATGCTCAGGAATACTAAAAAAATTGTGCTATTTTTAATAGCTCTGAGTGACAGTCTTTTGAGAGGCAGTTGTTGAAATAACTGCACCAACCTCATTTGATAGGCTTTTGTGTTTTTCAGAAGATCTTAAAAATCTTACAAAATTAGAGAACAGGTCAAATCATTTCACATCATCAATCACAATATCTGTTTTATCATGGAGAAGCACTATAGTTGCCTCAACATCCTCCCATGACGGAAATGCTTTGGCCTTCATCCACTTAAACATATGCATTTCATTATATTGGACCATCCATTCTTCTAGATATTGAATACAGGAAAGATATACACAATTAATTTCATTCTCAAACCTGTCACATTCTACAATGTACCCTGTATGTACCCAATGTACCAATATGCGATGTCTCAGTGGCCAGAAAGAAAGATAATGCAATTTAAAATGAAATTGTATGCCAAGCTGCTAAAAAGAGGACATTCGCTGAATTTCCAAAATTCCATCCAGACGCTTTTTCTAGAGCAGAAAACAGGACATGTCCGGGAAAAAGAGGACGTATGGTCACCCTACCTGAAATGAATTGTAAGATAAATAATAATAGTGAAAAATGACTTACCCCATTATTGCACGGAACGTTCAAAAAAGTTTAACTATGTTCAAAATAATGAAATCAAACATTATAATTTCACTAAAAGATCTGTTATTACATAAGACATATTACTCCATACAGGAATTCATGGATGACACAATATCATAACTACTGCATTACTTTTAATTGATAATTTATGTACATATACATTAGAATTAGTTTTTCTTTTAAATTTCTTTTATGTATAACTTGACGACTCACCAGTTTACCAGCTAGGATTACAATGTAAACGTTATGTGACAATAAAGATTCTATTCTATTCTATTCTATGCTTTTGAATATACTTTGATTTTAACCACCAACTGGAAACAAGAAACTTTTTTACAGGCATAAAGAATATTATAATTCAATCACCTATTAATTTTATGTGTTTAGTTAGATAAACATGTGTCACTAGTCATTCTCACTTGAACTGCTGTCAGCTTGTTGTGATTGAGGTTTGGTTTATTGTTCAAAAAATTTGCTCACGAACATTTTGCCTTCTTCTGATAAGTAACAGGGATTTAACTTCATCTAATTTGGCTTTCTTAACACCAATATTCGGAGCTGTCATAAATTGTATAGCTGGAAGCTTCTTCTTAAAAAAATTAACCACTGACGCGACAGCCCTAAGAGAGCCAAGGCCTACCAACCCGACTGCCGGCCTTACGCCCACTCACGCACGGCAGAGGTGTGCGATCATCCAACCGATATGTGGAGGAGATGTGGTCAGCATCTTGGCATCCCCAAGCCGGAATGTTGATTTTTGGTACCAGGGCCGCTTACCTAGCGTAAGCTCCTCACTTTCCTCATGATGCTGAGTGGGCACCGGTCCTATACCCGGGACTTAAAATCCGCACCCCATGTGTGGGATCCAACCCAGGTCACTTACCGTGGCCAGGGACCAAGGCATACTGCCTTAGCCTGCTATGCCATGGCACAGGATGAAGCTTCTTCTTATTAGGGCATATCTTGTATGTTTTTAATAATCCAATGCCACAGTAATTTTCTTGAACAATTAAAATGCCAACGGGCTTGTAGGATATCATTCAAGCCTTGGAAAGGTCAAATTCTTTACTCAATAGTTTCAACTGATTACTCTGCCTTATTGCTGTATTTAATCTAACACAATTCCCTTAAGGACAACAAAGGAAGGCTGGTTAGCATTTCTTATTATGTTGATGTAATCACTAGGCATCTTGATGACTTCTGTTTTCTTAATCTTTAGTGAATATGTAGCAAAATTTTGATCGCATTGGCAGTAACAATGCCCCCAAACAGGAAAAGCATTATAATGGTGATTCCCAATGTCACAGAAACATACACGGAAATCTAACTACAGTCTGATTCCTGTTTTGCCCACTGCATGCATCAGAAAATACCATAAGATCTTTTTTTTTTTCTTTTTTAAATCAAGTCCTTTAACTTTTCAAGTCATATCGTCTGATGAATGGAATGGGTGAAATGATGCTCAAATGAGCATCATTACCCGACATTCTTTTAGGATAAGGGAAAACCCCGGAGAAAAACCTTATCCAGGTAACTCACCCTGACCGAGATTCGAACTCAGGACCTGTTGAACATGAGGCAGACATGCTACAATCTATGCTACTGAGGCAGGCACCATAAGAACTGTCTGGTGTAAAAGCTCCTGTTGCAAAACATGAAACATGAAAGAACACATGTTATTGGCTCCTTTCTTGTATTCACCTTCCAAGAAATGAAACATGTAAGAGGTATTTGAATGTACATGCATGTTAAACAAAAACATCCAAATCAGCCTTTATAGAACTGTTCAGTGACAGGAATACGAGACAATGGCAAGTTCTAGGCATAATCAAACTCTATTATTAAATTTTTCTCATCAAGTTTCAGCAGGTCCTTTTTCATTTGTTGATAAACTTCAGTTTTCTTACTATGTATCTTATGGTCTATGATTTCTTCTGGGGGTGCATTAACTTGTTCTACTTTGTAAATTATTGTAAATTCTGCCATACTTCATCCCTTGTAAGAATATTTATTAAATTATATTACTATATTCCAGTATAGTTCACACGTTACTTCATTAACAAAATTTACATTGTAGTTTCTTATTTACATTTCTCTTCCAAAGTCTCGGATGTGATAACCCTTACCTTACTTTCTCCTTATTTCTTTCCCCCTTTTTACAGCAAGGGACAAATCATCTACAAAATCTGAATGTGAGGTCATTTTGCTTTGTTATGACTATGTAACAATCAACTGCTAGACAATGAAACATTGAACATGTGACTCGTAGAAACCATGCAGCATTGTAACAAAACACGTGCTACATCATTTCGGCTGTTTCTTAGAAGTATAATGCTGACCCATTATTACAGAACAGACATTGAGGATTCTGAATTTCATATACTCGGCATAATTGGGGTAACCAGACTTAACCCATTATTGCATGCAGGTGCTCAATTATTATGGGACAGTCAATCAAAATTATCACAAAAATACAGCACAGAGGTTCAGTAAGGTTAACAAATTTGAAATCTTACAATTTTTATTCTGTCATTTCTCATTGGCATCACCAATTGTGCTGTTTCTTAAGATTACATTATAAAAGGGAAGCAATTAATATATTGTAGATATTCCCATTTCATAGCTATCACTAATATGTGATAAAAATCTTATATTCTATTCTACACCAAAATTACCATCAGCATTTATTCCAATGTGTAAGGACTATGATACAGTGAAGCACAAAATTAATATAATTTTGAGTTGAACAAATACTCAATGCTCCATTTATTGCTAGTACTTATCTAGAACGCGTTTCATTAGGATCTTCCTAACATCATCAGCTGTTGTCGACTAATGGACATTGGTTTGGTGAACTCATTGGAGGCGACAGGTGCATCGCTGTCGGTATCTTGATGAACTTGAAGTTTGAGTTTTCATCAAAGGTAGTGTCGAAATTTAACAATTTTGTTTCATATTCCTTTATGAAGATTTTTTCCCACGTGTTTAATGCAGCTGGACCTTGGACACCTTTTAGTAAGTGGCTTTCTCATTCTATATCATAATTTTCCTTCCAAAAATGGTACGCTACCACCGATTTATCCATTTCTTTGTTCCTGATGTTCCTAAAATGCTCTTTAAGCCTAATGTTCAAGTTCCTTTTTGTTTTTACAATGTAAAAGTTGTCACAGCCTTTGCAGTTTATCTGGTACACACCTGATTTTTTTGTCTGTGGGTACCTCCTTTGTATTATGTGATTTCAAAAGGTGTTGTACACTAAATTTGTTCTGTGGAGCCAAAGTAATATTGTGCTCTTGAAGACTTTTTGGAAAAGGTGTGTAGCTCTGGGATGATATGCAAATATTTTGTATAAAGTTTCATTGCTGATTGGGAAAAGAGTAGTTACTTGTTTGCATCTTTGTTGTCTTTTGAATTTATCAATTTTCTTTTTTACCAATGTTGGATGGCTGATAAGTCCTGGGCCTCACACAGAGATGGTGCCACTGGGCCAGTTTGACGGATAGCATCATATAGGTAGTTTAGACTAGCTTTTATCAATAGTTACAGCTCAATAACTTGTTTAGTTTTTGGATGACAGCATTTTAAGCAAGATAAGTGTAGAGTTTTCATGAAAATGGAAGATTTGGAAAAACGAGTAATGATAAAATACTTCCATTCGAAAGGCTTAATGCCTAAAGAAATCAAGGAAGAAAGGGGCAGTACATTGAAAGACTCTGCTCCTTAATATACAATGATTAAAAGTTGGGTTACAGAGTTTAAAAGGGATGTATGAGTACTAGTGATGAGCCTCACTCTGGATGCCCTGTGGAAGTCACAACTCTGTTTAGTACTGGAAGATGGCAGATTAAAGTTGTTTAAGATAGCAAAGGCTGTAAACATATGAAAAAAATGCGCAGGTAATATTCTAAGTAATGTTTTGGGCTTTCACAACGTCTGTGCAAGATGGGTGCCGCATTTGTTGACACCTGATCAAAAGTAGCAAAGAAAAACATTAATCGACTTTCTTTAAATTTAAATTTAAAACATTTTTTGTTTAGAATTTGGAGCTCTACCATACAAATCCCAATGAATTTTTGAGACAGTTTATTACCATTAATGAAACTTGGATAAATCACTATACTCCAAAAGTAAATCATATCAAAACAGTGGTTTGTGCCAGGTGAACCAACTCCAAAAAGAGCAAAGTCAATTTTGTCAGCTAACAAGGTATTGGCGAGTGTTTTCTGTGATGCACAAGAAATTATTTTTATTTATTACTTGGAAAAGGGTAAACGTATCACTGGTGACTACAGCACAAGCTTACTGCAATGTTTGAGTGATGAGGTGTAAAGAAAAAGATCTCAATTGACAAAGAAAAAATCTTGTTTCTTTACGGCAATGCTCCAGTCCATCGTTCAGTCATTGCAATGGTAAAAATGTGTGAATTAAGTTCAAATTGCTTGAACATCCACCCTATTCATCAGATCTAGCACCACCTGTTTTTCAACCTCAAAAATTTCTTGGAGGACGAAGATTTCATAGCAATGAGAAGGTCATTGATGCAGTAAACAGCAGTTTTGAGGACCATGATAAATCACACTACAGAGATGATTCAGTTAAATTAGAACACTGATATGACAAACGCATTAGCCTTCCTGGAGATAAGTTATGTTGAGAAATAAAATAAAAACTTTTTTAATTTTTTTTATTATTATTGTGAGACCTGGGGCTTATCAGCCGACCCTCGTAGCTTTAAACATAACAACCACCTGATGAACTTTGAATTATTCTAACAGACAGCACACATCCACAAACAACTCCAAACAGGAAACAAAACAATCTTTCAAACATATGCCTTAGTTGTACTCCCAAAACATATTGAATAAATGTATAAGTTAAGTGACATTAGTGTCTCAATCAACTGACTTTACTTTCTATTCGTTTTTTGTTTAAGGATTTTTATTCTCATTATAATTTTACTACACTTATCCAGAAAGAACTAGAAAAAGGTATGAACATCAAATTTTCTGGTGCTTTCAAAGATTAAAACATAAAAATGTTTTATTTTCTCCCATAGGACCTTCCATACCTTTGTGAGCCAGTACAACTGGGTCCTAAGGGGATACACCAGTACTTGGGAGTGCCTAAACTCAGTAATTATGAACAGACTTTACTGGAACAAGCAATTGGTCATCTTCAGAATGATATTAGCGAGGGCATCAAGTTTGTACGAGGAGAACATCCAGTGAACTTCTCTGCTGAATATAAGTCACCTTTAGTTTAGACAACATGACAGGCTTTTTCAGTTAAACAAAGGAGAATACCCTAACCTTTTGATGTTATGGAAGTGTCATTACTAAATAAAGTCTGAGTTAAAAGCATTGAAATGCAGAACATTCTTATAAAACTATGCATTAAGTATAAACTGTATGTTTCTATATTCAGAAACGGCAAATGTTGGATTTGTTTAAAGGATGGTTGTGACAATAATGCAAATAGTGGCAACTTTAATAAAAGTCTTTTTTCTAATGTGTTTCAAATATTATGTATCATGACTTTCTAAACTGTGTATACTTAAAAATATATTTGAATGCATATTTTCAATTACTCACAGTTTAACATCACACACAGACACACACACACACACACACACACACACACACACGCACGCACGCACGCACGCACGCACGCACGCACGCACGCACGCACACACACACACACACACACACACACACACACACACACACACACACACACACACACACACACACACACACACACACACACACACACACAAGAGCTTTAGCTGTCAATCTTTAAAAAGGAGCTAATAGCTCTTAAGAATGTGATTTTGTCCAATTTTCCCAGCACTTAATTTTTTTAGAACATAATGAAATGCGCACTAGGAGCAATTCTTGTACGGTTCGCTCACTGATGAGTCAAACACGAAATACATTTAATCTCTCGTAATAGAGCACTCACTGTACTCCCAAATGCACTCATACAATGGCTCTTACTGCTGCATCAGAACCGCACTCACATACTAACCCCATCATTTGAAAACATGCTGGCTTATTGAATCCTAGAGTTTTTGACAGAGTTCTAGAATGTTCAGGAAGTGCATAGAAGCAAAACTAGTAGAACATACTGATTATATCTCAATATCATTTCTTCCGTTTACCTGGGCAATGGTGCTATTTATCTGTCTGTATCTCTTACCGGCCAGCCGCTCGGTGCATCCAATCAATAGTTCGCTGCTGTTTTGTAGGAAGTTTATTAAATTTTATTATTTTAACATCATACTTATCCCTCTGCTCAGAGCTTTACCTAACAATTGATGATGACCATCCAATATGACTTAACGTTGGAGGACACAAATTGAACAAAAAAAAAAAAACTGATGATGATGATGATCATCATCATGATCATGAAAATGATTAAGAGCAAAATTCCACCAATTTTGTTGCAGTGAGCTAACTGGGAGACTGGGAGATCCATGGTTCAGAACCTGTCTATGGCATTGAAATTTTTCATTCTGAATCTACTCAGCCAAACCTTAGCCTACACACGGCTAGTGTGGAAGAAATAATTAATTTCCATCAATTTACCTAAAAAAAAGTAGAGGTTTAAACTATGAAGCCTGGGACTTACGTACTTACAGCATAGTAAGTCACCACAAAAGGTGCGTATCCTATTGATTTACCGGGAAATATACGAGTCAGCTGGAGCATTTAATGTCATCGGCATGTTGGCCATAGTAGCTTAATGGGTAAGAGCAACTGGATGGAGATCGGGAGATCCGTGGTTCAGATCCCGGCTCTGGCATTGAATTTTTAATTTTGGCTCTACTCATCCACTTTCTGTGGTATACTCTATCTCACGCTAGTTTAAACCTGCTGTAAACAGCAAGGTGCAGCTGACTCAAGTCGCCACATGTTAGACTAGGGGAAGACAGGTAGTGGCGGTGTGACGTCAGCTCCGTCAGCTCTAACCGCCAAATATGGCCCCGCACAACAGGCAGGTTAGCGTGTGACATCACCGCGTGACTTCTGCTGCCCAGGAGGAAGAAAATAGTTCAATGTGTTGGGGTTCCGACAGCGTAGGAAAGACAGGAAACGTATCGGGTATTAATAATATGCACAACTTACATCTTGGGTGTTGTAATATTATTGCTGACTGTTTTAGTTATACAATTGGTTACAGTTTATAAACAATTACATTTTGACTCTCTGCCATGAGAAAATATATAAAACTTCAACTCGTAGTTTATCTGAAGGTCAGGCATGTTATAAAATAAATAAAACAAAATATAAAATAATTTTCTCTGCAGATTAGAGGAGACTCATTCAGAACGAATTACGTGAACATTTTCCGACACTTTCTGTTTCATTTTTCTTTAATTAGTTTATCAATGTCAGGACGTAATGTCTGGGAAATTTGTAATCGAAGGCTGCATATTAGATTGTGATCCGACAATGTACTTCGGAGTTTAGACTAAGCTAATTTCATAACAGAAAAAAGCCCTTGTTCGCACACTTATGTCGAGTCAAACATACACAATATCCATGAGGCAAATGAATACAACCTAGGAAATCTGGTTTGGGGGACATTCTTGTAAAACTCAGCCAAGTCTTTCTTTTGTGTATATTTGTCCTTCAATAAATGGTCACATGTTAAATTTAACAGTTTCATTTAAATTGCAGTTACATTGTTGCCATCGAGTGCATTAGACCTCACTGAACCCTCAGATTCTCTCGTTCGCTCGCTCGTTCGTCGTGCTGGCTGGCTGTATTTAGCCAGAAGGTTTTTGATGCGTGCCCACCCGTTTTGGGTTTAACCGCAGGTAAAGTTTGTTCGGGATGTTGTAGGGTGTCTGGTGGATTTTTAGATTGGAATTAATTTATAAGGATACAGTAATTGTACCTCGGGAATGAGAGGATAGGATGCAATTCCTAGCACCCTGGTGTTTTGTTTTAAGTTTGAGGTTGGTAATTTTGATGCCAAACAGCTTAGGAGAATATGTGGAGCTCAGCTTTTGCTGCTGATTGGATTAGCTCCTGGGTTATCTTGGGTGCCCGCAAGCCATGCGGGGTACCCGGTGTAGGCTAGAGCGACGTCTAGTGGGGTCATAATCTCCCAATGATCTGACAAGAGCGCTTCTCTGACTGGGTAAGTTGGCGTATAATTTTGATGCCTGGCGCCTAATCTCGTCCCCCACGTATGGAAGACCTGAGGCTTCATGAAGCAACCTGGTGGGAAAGTATCGGCCCACAGAGTAGATAGACCATAGTCCTCTATTCTGTGCACGTTGAAGCCATGCCAACCAGCTATCTGCGGCCATGCCCCAGATTTCACAGGCATAAAGCATGACGGGAATTACCAACGCTCGGAAAAGATATAACCTCAGGCAAAGCGGCATCGAGCTCGACCCCAGCATTGGGTACAGTTCCTGTACCCTTGCCCCTAGGTCCCTGATGTGCTGGCGAAAGGTTAGACCTTTCCTTTTAACCTTACCATTCCAATACCTGTATGAAATAAATAAATACATCCATTCAAATTTTGATACAATTTATAATTCACAAATGCAACGTAATCATGGAACGAGAAATAAAAATAATCTAAAACCACCCATGCACAGATTAACACTGTATGAAAAAAGCACACAATATGCAGGAATAAAAATATATAATAAATTACCTGTAAGAATCTGTTAAATGAAAAACCTCAAATGCTTTAATATAGCAATAAAAAACCTACTAATGGACAAAGTCTACTACTCGATTATTGAATATATGGATGATAAAATTGAATTATAATGAAATTTTTTGTCATTTTGTAATTCAAATATTCTCACAATATTATTCCAAGGGCCTGTCATAATTATAACAATATTTGTATATAGTTGTATTGATATTATTAGTAATTATATTATTAGTATTTATATTATTAGTGTTATTGTTATTTTGTGTAATTATTATTATTTTAAATTTTCTACTGTTGACGAATCACCTGTTTACTGAGTTTTTACTCACTATTTGTAAGCGTATGTGACAATAAAGCATCTTATCTTATCCAACGTAACTCCTAGGTACCGGACAGAGTTGGTCCACTGTATCCCTCGGCCTTGGAAGATGAAATTGGGGCAGTCTGCGGGGATGTGGCGCTTAGTAAAAAGTATGGCGTGGCTTTTGTCCAGATTAACGGACATCCGCCAAAGCCTACACCACTGTTGTGTGAGACGGAGGTGTCTCTGTATGGGGTTGAAGGCTCTGAAGAAGTGTTTGTCTTTGCAGAACAGAAGCACGTCGTCAGCGTATTGTGCCATTACGACTCATGGCTCTGTGGGAAAGTCTGCCATGAAGACATTGAATAGTGTAGGGGTTAGTACAGAGCCTTCGGGGACTCCGCCTCTCACTGGTCTAGGTGTAGATGTTTTCTCTGCAGCTGTGACTTTAAATGTGCGGTTTCGCAAGAAGCTGTATAAGGGCTAATACCACTTTCGTCAGACTCCAGACGCTGCAGAACAAGGCACTACGCATCATCTACGATACAGGCTGGAGATTCCCGGCTCATATCTTACATGAGCACTCCCAGATCCCGTACATTGTCGATGTCATTCGCGAGAGGGCTCGATCAATGTACGAGAAAATCCAAATGCACCCCAACCCTTTAGTGAACTCCCTGGGAAGGTATGACCCGAGAGATCAAAGACGCTTGCCGTCCTTCAGACTGCCGAGAGACGTCCTGGGACCCCTTGGGTAACCCAAGGAAAACACCAGATGTCTCTGGGAACAACTTCTACGCCAAAGGACCAAGCGCTACACAACCCGTACCCAAAACGGAGCAAAAAACTAAATCGTGTCTCCCAAAAAGGGAGAACGATTAAGTGCAGCTGCCCACAACAAAGAGGGGCAACCCATTCCTAACCCTTCAAAAAATTTCAACAGTCAACAACTTCAAACACCCAGCAGAACATGGATCTACTAGTTCATTTCGCAGGTTAAGCCGCAAAGCGGCTAGGTACTGCGGCATATGACACCCGGACGGGGAAAGCCCCGCCCGACTAGGACTACCTCTGGACCTCTGGAGGGAGCCCCAGTTGTATCAGTTTATGCAGAAGTCCGGCATGCCATGTCGTTGAGAAGGCCTTCTCGACATCCAACGAAACCGCAGCCGCGAAGGCGCCTTCCTAGAAGCCCAGGGCGGTGGTCTCCACCACACGCAGTAATTACTGGACTGTCGAGTGCCCAGGACGAAATCCAAACTGATGGTCGGGGATGGCTTGAATGTCTCCCAAGATGGGGGACAATCAGGCTAGAATCAACCTCTCGAGAACTTTCGAGAGGGTGGAAAGGAGGCTGATGGATCGGTAGCTGGAAGGGTGCACCGGATTCTTCCCAGGATTCATATCACCCGGGCCTCCCTCCACTCTCGTGGAAAGTACCCAAGAGTAAGGCACATGTTGAAAATCCTGGTTAAGAATAGAACGGCGTTGAAGGGAAGATGGCGGAGCATGAGGGATGTCAGCCATCAGGACCCGCCACCTTTTTAGGTTTGAGACGCTGGAGTGCGCCTTGGACCTCACTGGGGACCTTTGTGTCTTCTGAGGGCTTTTGCTATCCTCCACACGTCGCCATCTTCGATGCGCAACCTGGCCAGTTTGTCCTCCCACGCTTGCACCTTGTGCTCACGCAGTCGGACACTGACCTCGCGACGTAAACGTCGCAGGAGCGCCCGATTATGTGGCGTGCGGTGACGCTGGTAAAGTCTCCGTGCTGCCCAGGATCGGCGGATCAGAAGAATTATGTCCAGTGGAAGGACATCTGGATGAAGGGGGGCTGCAGCGTGGACTGTCAGATTTTTGGCAGGTCGTATCACTGTGGAGGTGAAGAATGAGATTGCATTCTCAAGGGTAGGTACAGCTGTGATTTTGGGATTTGGCGGAATGGAAGTGCGGAGGCAGTTCCTGACGCCTTCCCAATCGACCTCTCGCGTTTGAAGCGAGGT
The DNA here is from genome assembly GCA_030765055.1 of Mantis religiosa. Classification (NCBI taxonomy): domain Eukaryota; kingdom Metazoa; phylum Arthropoda; class Insecta; order Mantodea; family Mantidae; genus Mantis; species Mantis religiosa. Next base: position 139,370,422 of record CM060959.1, on the reverse strand, counting down.
GTCATGACTGGCAACCCTGGTTTTAATCTCTATTTGCCCCGGGTTATGATCTGAATGTAATGCGTTTAAAGATGTAAGGGTGAGGTGAAGTGGTAAATGCTTTGTGATGGCGAAGTCGATGACTGAAGCCATTACTCCACCTCGCGGATAGTGAGTGGGTTGCCAGGAACCCTGCACTTGAAGTTGAGGTTCGGCGTCTATAAGGCGAATGATTTCATTGCCTCTTGCGTCTGCCCGACGACCACAATGCCAACGCTGATGTTTTGCATTAAAGTCGCCGGCCATGATAGCCTTGGGATGAAGGGCTAGGATCGAAAGGTAGTCATTTGGTACGAACTGCCGTTGTGGTGGATGATACACGGAGACTACTAAGACCTCCAACCCACCAAGGTCCATACTTACGGCCGTGGCCTCAAGGGTTTGAAGAGGTGGGAGTTGGATAGGTTTATGGACTATATTCCATCTCACCAGCACCGCAGTCCCGCCTCCTGGGCAGCCCTGGTGGTCCGTACGATAGCAGATGTAGCCCGGAAGTCGGAATCTGGAGTCTGGACGGAGATGCGTCTCGCTGACTAAGATGACATCTAGAGCATGGGATTGAGCAAAATGAAGTAACTCGCTCCCCTGACCAGACAGGCCGCACGCATTCCAAAAAGCGAATCGGAAGGATATACGAGACCTAGCTCGATTCGCCATTTGCGGATTGTTGGATGCCCGTTGTCAGAAGAGCTAGTGCCTCCATTGCCACCAACATCTTGGCGGCCGGGTCTGTAGCTGAGAAGAACTTCACCGCGATCTCACAGATTTTCTGTCCATGAGTCAACAACAATTGTTGTAGCCATTTGAACACATCCGTGAGATCAAGGGATGCTGTCATGGGAGTCGTGTCAGGGGAAGGTTGTTGGGGATTTGCAGTGTGTGGTGAGGGTGTCCTTGACCTAATGGGAGCAGGTCTTCCTCCCGCCCTTTCGTCTCGCAACCGACGAGGGGGCATGGGAGTTCCAGCTTACCCTCACCGGCCGGGTTCGAGGGCCTTGGTGGAAGCCTTCTCTCATTCTGGTCATGGGTAGGAGCGGTAGTTTTGGGGGCTGGGGCCCGCGATTGTTTATGTTTTTCTCCTGTGTTGGCTTAGGAATGGGTTTCTTCCCACGTGACATCTCAGGAACAACAGGGGCTCTTTGCGCCACTTCTGCGAAAGTGGGCCGTTGATCTTCCTGCTCCTGCTGTTGGTTGGCCTCCTGCCTAAGCCTAGGCCAATCGCTGGTGTTGGCGGAGGGGAGCGATCTTTGCTCCTCCCTGGTAGATGCAGGCCGCTGTTGTTGCCTGGGGGTTGTGTGGGCCTGTTCGCTGCAATCACTGCCTTCCTGACAGGACATCCTCCATAACATGCCACATGATTGCCCTTGCAGTTTGCGCAAGTTGGCACATCGGTGGCAGCCCTTGGGCATGCCTCCTTGTCATGGGGTCCTCCACACCTTAAGCAACAGAGGTCCGTTTGCAGAAGGCGCTGGAGTGGTTAAACCCCAGACAACGATGGCATTGGGGAGAACGCCAGTGCTCCTGATGGCTTCCACCTTAACCCGAAGATAGCAGATGGTAGAGATACCATCTAACTTTATCTCCGGGTCATTAGCCCTCTCCACTATCACCAAAAAGAGGGGATAGGGGACAGAGCCAGGTGTGCCCTGTGGAGCAGGCTTAGTCAGTTGCCTGACCAGGTGGGGCCTGATGCCCTGGCGGTTGAGGTCTTCTTCGATGTCTCCCACCGATGTGTCGACTGGGAGGCCCCTGATAATCCTGCGGATGTCATGCGGCTTATCAAGGCCGAAGGTAAAATATGGGATACTTCTCCCATTCAGTGACCTGTGGAGAAGCTGATAATCTTCTACGTGTTTCGCCTGAAAGATGTAGCAACTCTTCCTCCTAATCACTGTGCACGGCCCTGACAGGGTTGGCATGACTTCCTTCAGGAAGCCCACCATACCCTTGAAGTCAACCACAATGACAGGAGGAATGTGTCTCCTGGCTGGTTGACTGGGCTCGCCAGTCGTCTTTAAGGAGGTGGCCCTCTTCTTGCTCCTGATAACTTCACGGATCTCAGCTTCATCTACATCCGTGGAGATGTCCGATGAGCTGAGTCCCACCTCATTGACTTCCATCCTGGAGGTTGAGTCATTTGGAACCACGGTTCCATCGCTGGAATATTCAGCTACAGAATCTGAGCTGGTATCTGAGAGCTGACTCTCAGTATTTTGGCCTATCCGCTGTGGAAGCGCCATTGTTAGATGACTGGCAACAGCCAGACGTTTGGCCTTGCCATTAACGCTTTTTTCCAGCTTTCGGCGAGGCCTCTTGTTTCCTGCAGACAGGGTTGGAACCCCACCTGCAGGGTGGGTGACACCAGTGCTGGTGCTTGGAATTGCATCCATTTCAGGATGGTTGGTTGAAGTGGATGGTGCGGTTGGCGTTTTTGAGTTGCATTTTGCCCTGCACCGAAGTGCAGTGCGCAGTTACGCTTAACTAAATACGTACCAGTCAGCACAGGCTTGCTCTCGGCCACAGCTCCCGTCTGAAATACGTCATAACTCCCGAAGCTGTCATCCTCTGTGTTAGACGCTACGTGCACGCACATACGTTTTGCAACACTAGAAGCGCTAACTTCTAGACAATAAATAGAGTTTGGTTACACATTAACTTATAAATCTCTGAGTTGGCTCATTTCTGAAAAGAAAAAAAAAATAATTATGAACTTTACTGCGAATAGCCCTTTTCGTGAAATCGCTGTTTGCATTTACGCGATTTTCCCAGTGTTCTTAGAGTTCCGGATGCTTGCTGTTCCATTCCAACATGTGTACACTACTTGCGGAAACACCAAGAAGATCACCAGTTTCTTTCTCAACGTTTTTATAATTTCTTGATTAAATGATTCTGGGTTTCTTTATTTAAACACCGCGAAACAATGCGCGGCCATTCGCCCCTCGCCACTTTGTTAAAAGTTTGCCTCGATTGTGTTTCATTTCGGATGAAGCCACGCCTCCTCCATTAGGTTTGCTGATTTTAAATTGCATACTTATACATAAGTGTTCTTGGGCTTGTGAGGTATGCGAGATGTACAGGAAATACAGTGTTAAATATCAGGAGCAACTCCACACGACCTCGTTGTGAGAGAGCCGCCTGGTATAGCAATGCAAAAAATAGAAGAAGAAGAA